>JARFOC010009534.1:0-10897 GCA_031763485.1 Osmoderma eremita | reverse complement strand
AACTACGAAGGAAGATAATATTAGACGTCGCACTCTGGGAGATTTGCACCACACAGAACACCACTTGAATAACACTAATAACACTAACAGTGTTATTCGAGTGGTGTTGTGGTGCAAATCTCCCAGAATGCGACGTCTAACATTATATTCCTCCTTATTTTTTACTATTTAAAGCCACCGTATCCTATTTTGTATTTTATATCATTACACTAGCTCTATTCAGAACGAGAGTTGGTATTTACGCAAGATCCATCCCATTTGGCGAGCACTATAAGAGACATTGTATGGAAGAACACATGCCTTAGAATGGAAAGTAAAACGATAGTACACAAATCAGCAATAAGACCCACAATGACATACGCTGCGTAAACAAGAAAAAAAAATAGGGAGCATAAAGGGGAAAACACTACTTAACAGAATCAGAAGCGCAGACCTGCTGAAATAAAGCGGAATACAGGATGTGGGAAAATGGATAAGAAAACGAAGAAAATGTTGAAACAAGCACATAAGCAGAATGGGTGATGATAGACTGGTGAAAAGTGCCAAAATTTCGTGTTGGGAAAAGAAATCAGGACAGGCCATCGAAATGCTGGACATCTACATACGAAGAAAACAGGCAGTTACAGGCCTACCTACCACGTGTAGAAAGGAAGAAAAAGAAGAAGAAAAATAGTTGACATTAAAAAAATAGATATTTCACATCTGGATTTTATCATTTTATTTCGAGTAGAATTACTAGGTTACTGACATAAAATAGTGCGTTTATAAGTATGAATGTTTTCAGTTACACTTCAAAACACTTTTAACTTGAATTAAATTTATGAAATTGGAAAACAACTTGTTGCAATGGAATACCTATAGATAGGTCACAAAACCCCCAATTTCAGGAGTTTCTGAAAACCGAAGAAGTTGAGTACAGAGCTCTTCTGCATACAGCTAGGTAAGATGGTTAAATTGTGGCAGTGTTTTCCAACGAGTTTTGGTATCTGAAGGACAACATCGAGAATTTTTTCGAAAATTATGAGAAATGGGAAGCTTTCAATATCAATAAAAAAAAAACTGGCTTGCGGACTTCATATCGATACTTCAATGCACTCAATACAGAAGTGCAAGGCAGAAATCAGTCCCTGGATCAACTTTCGGGACGTCCAAAGGCTTTCAACAACGGGTTTCTGTGCCTGCATCGAGAAACACGTTCTTACACACTTTTTTATTATCAGATTTCAAAGGACTAGAAAAGTTACTAGATCTCTTTTCGATGCTTTTTTTCTATTTAATGTGGGTTTAAGTACACCCTGCAATGCAATTAGAATTAATTGAATTGCAGTGTGAAGACAATAGGCATATATAGAGCAGTATAAAATACAAAATAGGATACGGTGGCTTAAAATAGTAAAAAATAAAAAATACCCTTACCACCTCGATGAGTGAAGAACTGCTGGATACGTATTTCGGCAACTAAGTTGCCATCCTCAGCAGAAACTACGAACTTCGTAGTAGGATGGCAACTTAGTTGCCGAAATACGTATCCAGGAGTTCTTCACTCATCGAGGTTAGGGTTTTTTTTTATTTTTTACTATATAGAGCAGTGACAAAACCGGATTGGAATTGTGGGGTCCAACGTCCAAACAAAACATTGAAATCATCGGAAGGTTCTAAAGTAAAGTGCTGCCAATTATAATAAACGCACCATGATTTGTGATAAATTCGTCATCGCAGTGAAAAATATAATGAAAAACTTAAACGCCATGCAAATAGACTAGCCAAAGGATTACTCAATGAATATATGGATGAGATGAGATGAGTAGAGTTAAGAGCTAAGAGTTAAGAGCTTTAAAAAATAGATTGCATTAATTTCGTTAATAAGATAAGATATACTGACTTATGACTTAAAATATATCTTAAAGAAATATTTAATAGTAAAGACATGGACCATAGCGTAATTGCTTACACATTCCTTATACATTTTCATATCTTTCACTTATTGTCCATTATACGTCTTATTTTCATTGTTTAATTTAAAATTATCTTGTAATAACCAGAATATTCTGTTGTTGGATAATAGTAGAAATAAAAATACCATTACCACCTTAATGTGTAAAGAATTCCAGATACGTATTTCGACAAGTAAGTTGCCATCCTCAGCCGCTTATATTCCATGTAATATGCTTTGTTTATGCTTATGTTTATAATTCAAAATATATTGCCCGTTCCTTGTCTTTTATTGTATCAATATTTATTTATTGTAATTAATTTGGCCTGCTTATTAGATAATTGACATATTATTATTTAGTAGATTGTTGCGGTTCAGTGAGCGTGACCAAGTATGCTTAATGAACCTGAACGATTGAGTACATATTGTATAGACATAGAAGAACTACAACACTAATTTCCATTAGTGTTATTCAAGTGCTGTTCTGTGTGGTCCATATCTCCCACAGTGCTACGTCTAGTATTATTTTCCTTCGTTGATTCTGTTGAGACTGGAAATTTAGTTGCCAAAATACGTATCTGGAGTTCTTCACTCATCAAGGTGGTAAGGGTATTTTTATTTATATTTTTACTATATTAAGCCACCGACTCCTATTATTTTTTATGTTTGATAATAAGTAATAATAACAATTATATAGGTCCAAATTGTAGATAAACTGAAAGAATAAACAAAAGATATGGCGAATCCACTACCACTTTCTGAATTTGATTTTCCTGATAGCAATGACGTTTCATCATCTCGCAGACCTCTAAACACATCATCCCTCACACATACATTATACAGGAACGGCCCTACGGACCATCAATGTTTTTCTCACATGCCGCCAATGGTCCATGGACCACCGGTTGGCAATCGCTGGTATAAGAAATCTAGCGCATTAAAAGAATATTTCTTTCTTCTTTTTAGCATATATACATAGTGAATCATCATTTAGGGTCAGTATGTAAATTAGTAGATTAATAGATTCGGTCATATAAATATTTCAATAACAGGTTTGAAATCAAAGTAAAATTTTTTATAGTCTTAATGCTTTTAGGTAAGAAGCTGTACTAATAGGATAAATCTTTGGAGAGCTGGAAAAGAAGCCTTAATCAAGGATGTTTAAGGAAAGTTTGAGTCGTTTTGGTTATTAGTATGGAATTTAGTTTAATATTGAGGCATACTAGGATAGCCGTAGTGATTTGCGGTTGACGGATCGTTTAAGTTGCTAATATAGAGTTTCCTATGATGGTAGCTAATTTTAGAGCCTTAAGTAGTCTTAAGTAAGAAGCTGTACTAATGAGACAAATCTTTGGAAAACAGGAAAAGAAGTCTTAATCAAGGGTGTTTAAGGAGAGTTTGAGTCATTTTGGTTATTAGTATGGAATTTAGTGTAATATTGAGGTATACTAATATATCTGTAATCAAAACCAATAAACCTTCTAATAATGTTTAGCTACCAAAGCGACTATTGGCAAGTAGATGGTCGCGTCGATGTTACCGATTTCATTAGCGCGAGCTAGATGCTTATGAATCGATTTATATTAAAAAGAACAGAAACCTCCTAAATCGGGAAAAAGGGCCTGTATCTTTCTCAGCCCTAATTGATTTATTATGAGCGGTTAAAAACGTCCCCTCGAGACGACGTGCGGTCCTTTCTTAGAATTCGGCCATCCAGGGCAAAGTGGGTAAAATGTTGCATGTGTTTTTTGGAGTAGGTGGTAGAGGGAGTGAAGGGAGAAGAGAAAGTAGTGCATGTGTCTAGTTTAAGCGATCTTCGAAAGCCATTCGGTGCCGGACTAATAATGGGAATTCACGTATTCCCGAAACACGTGTCGTCCCGAAATTAATTAATTCTTGTGCGGGAGGAGTAATCCGAACAGTGCGTTTATTGTGCTGCCCCACAGTCCTTGCTATCTTTACTGCTATGTAAATCATGAGAATCATTGATTTTTTGTTAAATATAAAATCAGATAAAATGATAATTCAGAATTTAATGTTTCCTTTTCAAGATTGATAAATATTACTTAATATTCCACTGAACTTATCTCAAATCCTAACAAATAGCTTTTAAGCACATACAGTAACCTGTACCACTTTCGTGAACAACATTCATCTAATCTACCCACTCCAGTTCCCCTCTATTCAGAAACTGCCTTTCGAGAACGATTCCACAACGAACAAAAAAGCCAATTTCCTTCGAAACCAACGACAGCCTTACCTACTTACTCTACGTGCGCATACATCGGCTGTTGTTAAGTTGTTAACCTTTTACTCGCCGTTAAGGAAAACAGACCATTGTGTTCGACAACAAATGCTATCTCGAACGAGCCCGTATTAACCTTCCAGGACGCAAGAGAGAATCGGTCATTTCAAAAGGAAATTAGACACCTCCATCGCAATCGACGAGGAATGAAGGTAGATAATTGAGTTAGTGGAAAAAACCGGAGTCGGTAAATGGGGTTAAGTAAAAGTCACCTAGTACGTAATTGAGGGAAAATTTCGTCGGATATTCTGCGACTTTTATTTAATTTAATGGTCGTTGAGAATGTTACAAGTTGGAGTTTTATAGTAGCATTTTAAATGGTTCAATTTCGAGGCGAAGAACTTCCAGAAGTTAAATATCTAATGCAATCTACAAGAAACATTCGGTGTTTGAGAAATGATAACTGCCTCGTATAGAAAAAATGTGTAGAAGGAAAAATCAAGTTTTTTCTTGTATTTTACGACAAAAAATTGTTTTAAATAGTTTAAGTTGCATTACACTGATCAGCAAAATTTCAGATTTATTTTGTCCCACGAGATAAAGTGGGTGAACTGGTAGTACATCAGAAAGATCTCTCTTCAGCGTCCAGCAATAGTCTGTCAACATAACAGGGCTGTATTTGCCTTGCTATCTCTTCTCCATAAGTAGAATGTCGTGAGGAAATCTTTCTCCATGCTTGTCACTGGCTGCTCCAAGGTTTTTTAGGAAAAAGTCCAAGTGGGAGCCAAGAACGTGTACTTTCAAACTCAAAAATACCTTCCTTTACCTTAGCATCACTGATCTTAGGGAATTTACTCCCACATATGCAAACCCACTGTTTGTCCATACCTTTGACAAAGTGATTCATCAACCCAAGCTTAATGTGCAAACAATTTTTTTGAGGATCAACAAGTGGGGTGCCAATGACATTGTTATTTCCTAGTACCAGTGAAGTTCGCTTTGGCCACTCTTTTTTTATAATGATTATTCCTATCCCGACTGTCGCATTCACAGAGAAAACAACAATACTTTGTGTAACCGAGTTGCATTTTTACAGGTGATCAAATGTTCGCGATTTCACTACAATAGCTTGAACTCATCACAACGCAACACTCTTTAAAACGTTAACAACGTCAGCGTATATGTTCATTCACCGAGCTCTAACCGACAACTGAAATAACAAGAGATGCTATCTAGGAATGGGAAATACACGTCCTAACAATCCAAGACATGTTCTCTTATACTACATATCTATGCATGCATATTTTAGGTGGATAAGCGAATATCCTGGAACATAAAAACTAAGGGTGATGGAGAAATTCTGAAAACATAATTGATTTCAGCATGGAAAAGTATATGGAAATCAGGCATTTTTGTGCTTGGGACAAAAATCTCGTTAGCCAGTGTTATTTATGTAATCTAATACATTTGTCGAAAATTTATTACTAATATAGACGCACACTAATTTTAAAACCCTAACTTTTTACAAGCATTTCTCCACTAAAAACAACAAAATGTTGGCGCATAAACACACTGTATCGGATTACTCCTCCAGCACAAAATATTAATTAATTCAGGACACGGGTTTCGGGAATACTTAGATTACTATCGTCAACCGTATAACCGAACATTGGTGTATGGCCAAAAACAATTTCAGTGCCAAGTTATTAGCATTGGGAAGCATGCATAATATTAAAGTCGTCATTTCTCCGAAATAAAAAATAGTAATAACAGCAAAGGGATGTTTATAATATTACGTGTGTCTATATTAAGCTATTAATCGTTTATTTTTCTCAACTTCTATTTTGAAAGGAAATATTCTTTACGTAGTACCTAATGTTCTGGGTTATATGGAAAATATTTTCTTATAGGGAAATTTATCCTTTTTACGATAATTCATAAGTTCTTTAACAAAATCGTCATGCTAATGCAATTGTTTAGTTTCCTTTATCGTAACTTGAACAATTGAATAGTTAATCCAAGTAAACAAGCTGGTAAATGCTTATGTAGTGCATAAGTACGCGTAGGTAGAAAAAAAAAAGATCACATAATGCATTAGATAATTAAGTGAAGCTACATAAATTGCCTTATATTTAATATGAAGACCCGATGCTTGACTTCAATTTAACTAGTTAAGAAAATTAAATTGCCGTTACGGTACGTAATACATTGTCGGAATGGATACAAAAAAAAAGATGCACAGCAGTTTTCAGATAAAGTATAGGTATGCGCAGCAGATAAGAAACTAATTATGATTAGGATTGCTAAACTGTGGCAAATTGCGTTACACCAATAGAGATGGTGTAACGCAATTTGCCACAGTCAGCCATTTGTCGTTTATGATTCCTTCACAGGATCAGTGGCGTTAGACTCACTGCTCCCATGCACTAGTATGCAAAATGTAACAATTAGTCATTTCATTTATACACACTTCTTTGGATATTATCCTTTATTCCTTTATTTATTACTGTACGTCTGTCCTCAGCTATTAGATAGAAGAGTTATTACGCTTTTTCATAGGTCAGGGTATGGTAGACCACTGCAATATTTGAAACAAAAGTATAAATTCTTTCAAAAACAGCAGCTTAGCCCACTGATTTTCATACGTACATCAGTCATATTTGTAATGGTTTATGTAGACAGAATGCTGCCCCTGAGTCTTCTAATGAAAAAGTGTCCAACGTATTAGTCTCAAATATCCTTAAAAAAAACAAATAATTCCACCCATTTGAAGGAAATAGATGTTATTAAAGTTCAATTCAAAAATATGCGTTTCTGGATATCTGTAACAACATACTTGTTAACTTGGCCGATCATCAATGTTATAACTGGGATGTCAGGATCTAACACCCCAATGCTATTTAATTTTAACACAAATGATTGGAAGTGTCAAGTCAGGGTTATAACAATAGTGGTCGATAGGTACAGTGCTTTAAACGTCATTATTGTGTGGAGAAATCAAGAAACTACTGTTGTTGGTTGCAGACACAGCAAAGCATATGTTATGTAGCATACTGCAAGAATTTTTGGTCAACACGATTCACATAATTTGATTTGGCATATGCTCTCCTGTAAGTGTGAGAAAAATTGAAAATATAAATAGACACTTAAATGAGCACCATAAAAACTTTTTTTTGTTAAAATTTCCCACGAGGATTAATTATTACAGAGGAAAGTGTCCACACGTAAAATTATCCTCAACCCGCCTTACAGGCATTGGCATCTTATCGAATATTTTCCCGATTGATATGGGACTGTCTGCAAGACCTTAAAAACCTGGCGAAACACAAGCTAAAGTGGGTGCCGAGGCATGGGGGAATTGCAGGGAATAACCAGGCGGACGGGTTAGCAAGGAAGGGATCCGAAATGACCTTAATTGGACCTCAGCCAGCTCTCGGGATCACAAAAACTGCTGTGTGTGGTGCGGTAACTCAGTGGTTGATTGAGCAATACCAAAAACATCGGCACCATGTAGCAGGACAGAAACACAGCAAACAGATCATGAGAAAACCATCACAACATTTGGCAACTAACATACCGTCTCTTGGCAGAACGCAGATTAGGGTGATGACATGTCTACTTACTGGACGTGGTAACCTAAGGAAAGCTCTACATAGAATGGGAGTCTACAGGGAGGAACCTCTGTGTAGATTATGCAATGAAGAGGAGGGAACAGCCACTTGCATTACTTCTAAGCTATCGGAAAAACGCCCTATCAAGTGCAATAGACACACTTTGGGGCATACCGGAAGAGGATTTAACGCAACCTTGTCAAGGAGGTAGATCTGTTCGGATAATCAGGAAACAACCGAATGCAGAGTAATACAATAAGCCTCAGTGTTAAGGGATATGAATGACCTGTCTCTGCATTAGGGACTCAATCAAATTAATTAAATCAAACCAACACTCACGACTTTATATATAAGGACAGTAAATCAGAACCCTGGGTTTATTAAGATAAACAAAGTGTCTACAGCATTTAACAACGAAAATATTAAAATTAATGTGGATGCAACTGTATGTGAATTGATAGTTTATATGCCCCTATAACCAATTGCGATGTGGAATACTCGTCTTCTCGCTGCGAAATAATTTCTTATTTCTTCTAAGACACCCTTATACAACAGATAAATTAAAGAATTACTTAAATTATTTGGTACATTTCGCCTTCCATATGTCTATTTATTTGATTGGGATAACCCTCTGCAAAAGCAAGTTAGAAATCTAACCTGTTCACCTCATTTAGTGTTTTGATGCGTAGGAACATTTCATTTTGTAAAGTTCAACTTCAAATTACTGCGTTAAAAGTTATGAAATGTGTCAATAGACGCCGATTTCTAAGTAATGGAGAAACTGCAATACAAGCCGTTACATCATTACTACAAATTTGTTTTCTGAAATACGATTAGATAAAAAAAAAAAACTGTACAAACTCATTCGTCTTATTGAATTATGACATTTTTTTATCGTCATTAAACAAGATAAAAGACACAAAGCAATTTAGTTAGGTTGACTAACACGTCTATGCCTTCTTATCGCAAGCATCGGTTCATTACCAGTTTTGGGATTATGGAAACAAAAGACTAATTGGTGAAGTAAATTCAATAAGATTTATCATACGTCAGAAAATTCTCCATTCTATGTTTAGAAGAAAATTTCTAAGAAAACATAATAATGTCTGCAATATTGTAAATGGGATTGGCATTTGTTATTACAAGAAGTTTAGTGAAGTAATTTTTTAACTGCACCCTGTATATTAGAAATTAAGTAATGTATAAATAACTTATGTTTGTCTTATCAGACAATGTGTATCTTTAAGTGCATGTGTAGACAACATGCATACGTGAATTTATCTCATTATGTAAATAGACTTAAGTATATTAAACTTAGGATATATATTTACAAGTGTGAAATGAGTTAAATCTAAAAGGTAATCGAACGAAACACTACTAAAGCTGTACAAATAATACTTATAAATATGTAATTGTTGAAGTATAAAAATTTAGATTTAACATTAAAACTTACGTAACATATTAAGCTACCACTAATCACATATGCACTTATGTAACAAGGGGAATTATTATATTTTTTTGAACTTAAAGTAGATTTATCGCATTGTATTAAGATTATTTGCTATGAAAATATTATCAACCTAATCAATAATATAATGTATCGTAACGTTTAAATGACAAATTCAAGAATATGTATAAATCATAGTTTATATTTTATTATAAATTACCTTATTTTTAGGTGCATATTCACAAACCAACACCAAATCAATGCACTGTACCGTCACTCTAGCTACTGTGAAACCTCTAAGCTCTTACACCTTTCAGTGCAACTACGAAACTGGCGTGTAGCGATATTTGATAACATATTTGTATAGTTATCAATATTTACATACCTCTCTAGCAAAATGTTTATACAACGTTTGTAAATGTGAGTTACTCCAAACAGTTATAGTGAAAATATTGTGGTACAGATACAGGTAGGTAAGCAATCTCAACAGGTTCAAGCTAATAGTCTAAAATGCTCACTCAATAATAATTGCTTATGTATATGTAAGTATGAATTGTCTCTCTCAATTCACACTTATATTGAAATATCTATATATATATATATATATATCTATATATGTTAAGAAGTAAAGCAACTTTAAATAACCGCTTTTGCTTCTTCCTTTGGAGAATTTACCACTTCAACAATGACTTTAGCTTCTACAAATTGCTACTTGACCTTATTTATATATATTTTTTCATTTATACCCCATCGCCTAGCAACCTAACAATTATTTCGTTACGTAGCTGTATTTTATGACCCGTACAATAACTACAGGTGCAAATTCAGATACTGCGTCTCTCACATCACAGCACCCGTTTCCACTTCTTTGCATAACGCCAAAAACGCCCCTGGAAACTGCCCTAGTATTACTTGGTTCACCTGGTATCTTGTAAAAATCCGTGACATTAATTTGGAAAAGCCTTCCAAATGCCTTTTTGTATTGTGCAGTATTACGTGTTATGATTTTTATTTTATTTAAAAATAAAATGTTTTTTTTTATCAACTAACATTAATTACTCCCCTAATCCGCCACCAGCTGGACTTATATAGAATATTATTTACTTTTCAAAAGTGTAGTGTCCTACATTACCAACTAAGAACTGAGAGATAATTTAATATATGTACGAGAGTCGTCCGTAAACTGATACCCGTTTTCAAATAAAACACTAACTGAAAAAGTTTTACAAAACTTTTTATTTTATATAACGTATGCTACTTTTCTACATAATTCCCATTTAATTCCCATTTGTCGTATATTGTAACGAGTTTTTGAATACCAGCATCATGGAATTCTACTGCCATTCCATTTAGAAAAGTCCATCACATCGCCTTACACATTTTTGATTTGCCAAAAAATTTCAATTGGCCGCACATTTTTAGCGATTTATATAACGAATTACAGCCGTCACTTCGCAAACTTAAATACTTTGCCAATTTTCACTCCCCTCTTTGCTATGGAGTGGTTATTTGGGGTGCATCCACTGAGGCACACAGAATTTTTGTGTTCCAAAAGCGTGCAGTTAGATATCTATGTGGATATCTAAAATCAAAATATCCTTACATTACCGTCCATCTACATCCTCTCATGCACTACACATGTTCATCAAAACAAAAACACT
>JARFOC010009533.1:0-36003 GCA_031763485.1 Osmoderma eremita | reverse complement strand
TCTCTATATATAGTTATGACACTCTCGTATTGTAGTTCTGCCATCAAACTCTTGAGAAACTTAGCTTCTTTAGCAGCTTCACTAAGTGCCATGTACTTCGGTACTTGAAAGAGCGACAGATCATTGTTTCTTGCTTTCCCATGCCACAGCACTTCCTCCAAGTTTGAAAACAAATCCACTGTACGATTTTCTATCCGCTTTATGATTTCCCCAGTCTGCATAAACCATCCAGTTTCATTCCATTTTTGGAATATACCAAGCAAGAATCCATAGTGCCCTTCAAATATCGCAACACCCTTCTTCCAGCTTTCGAATGTTCCTCAGAACTGTTAAAGTTATATTGACTTACGCCGACCGTATGTGCAATATCAGGCCCACTAGTCATCGCCAAATACATCAAGCTTCCAACAAGTTCTCGATATCGACTACTAGAATTTGCCGCAGGTTCTTGTTCAAAAGTTGTTCCTGGTACCCCTGGAGTGGGAGTTGGTTTACAGTCATATCAAACCTCTTTAAAATGTTCTTAATGTACGCGTTTTGACCCAAGAACAGTTTATTATTCTTTCTTCTGATTCTCATTCCTAAGACATGCTTAACTTTTCCTAGATCCTTTATTTTAAAATGCTTGATTAGCTCTCCATTAACTTGAGCTTTTAACCTTTGACTGTTGTTCAGTAACAGAATATCATCCACATAAAGTGCAATTATACACATCTCCTCTTTGCTTTTGTAGCGGTATACACAAGGTTCAGATACAAGTCTCTTGAAATTCAGTATTTAAAATATTGTGAGTTTTATGATTCCAAGCTGGAGAAGACTGTTTTAAGCCATAGATGGCACGTTTTAACAAACAGACTTTATTCTCTTCTCCTTTTACAAAAAAATGATAAGAAAAAATTTCTTGTAGTAGCTTCGATTTTACTAATTCACTTGTTAGACCCACACCCGAATTTTCTAAAGCCATAACCAGCGGATCATACATAATCAACAATCCATTTAGCATCAAGCTAAAAATTCATCTTCGATTCGTTTACTAATGTCAGCTACCTGTTGTGCTACAGAGATAACTTTCGTAACAAAACCGTCCATAGTCGTGAATTGCTCGAGCTTGAAAATAAAAAGAATTATTAATAAACTAAGGCTTCGTAGTCCTTTATCTTCAAAAACTTTTTGTAAATTTTCCCAAATTACTTTCGGAGTTTTAGCATTGTTTACATGCGGATAACACGAGGGTTTTACAAATCTTCGCTAGCGTCTTTTTTTCCTTTTTCTTGTCTTGAGCAATGGCGTTATTATCTACATATCAAAATTTTTGAACATACTACAACAGGTTTGTCCCACTTCGATCAAGAATTGATGCGTTTCAGCGATTTTATGAAAAGAAGTGTTGATACTTAAGTGTTTTATTGTTTTTGCACAGATATTGAACTAACCTTTTGTTTGTAGTGGCACATTCATTGCAGGCAGTGACATACCTGAAACATGATCTCTAGAAGGGATAAACGTTATATAACATATAAGCTAATCAAACAGCATGACCTGCAAATTAATATCCACTTAATTTGGAGAAGCCTGGGTATCTATTCTTACTAATATCCACACGATTTTTAATTATCGAAACAAAAACAAAATACATTATATGAACAGCATTGTAATTTGCATTCTATAGCTTAATACAAATAAATAAAATTCTATGATGATTTTTAAATATTAAATTGTGGGAAATAATATTAGTAAGACGTCCAATGAAGAGCCTTAACGTAGGTTACGGGTTGTCAGCAGATGCAAATACATAATTTAGGAATATTTCTAACCTCATTATACAGTACGCTTTGACGCCTGTGGGCATACTTATAGAATACATTTGCAAAAAGGTTACGGAGGATTCATTTAGAATTCCAGTTGCAGTACGATAACTTTCGCTACACAGTTGTTTTTTAAATGACAATTTGTTGGCTTAATACTCTCTTAAATTTATACACTAATAACGACTTCCATTAATTTAATATCACTTTTTTTGGTTATGCTTGTATTTCATGCATTAGTGTACTTATTATTAGTTATTGATTTAGTGTAAACAGAATAGCGAACAATAATAATTTATTTTCTACAGCTATTGCTTTAAATGAGCTAAAATACTCGTCACACATATCAGCAACTTTGTTATACTTAATTGTTACACATTATAAACACAGGGGACTTAACTAAAACGTTTTGTTCTAATTCTTGTACAATGAAACGTACATTTATAGCGTGCTTCTAATCTAGGAACATCAAAATTAATTTTACTCAACAGCCACGGACAGTCAATATGGTTATTTAACAATTCAAACAAAAAGTTGACACTTAACATATTACGCCCTTTACATAATTAAACAAAGTCTAGCCTAGCTAACATAATTTTTCCGTGGTCTTTAAACGACGATAGACGCGCCTGCTATACTGCGAAAAATGGATCAATAATTATTGTTCGAATTTGTAGTTTTCATATTAAATACAAAATAGGATACGGTGGCTTAAAATAGTAAGTTAAAATAGTAAGTTAAAATAGTAAGTTTTCGTAGTTTCTGCTGAAGATGGCAACTTAGTTGCCGAAATACGTATCCAGGAGTTCTTCACTCATCGAGGTGGTAAGGGTATTTTTTTATATTTTTTTGTAGTTTTCAAAATAGCAAAAGAGCGTCACACCCTGCAATGAGAGATTAGATGAATAATTTGTCTCTCATTAGCAACATCATCCGTTAATATTCAATGTATTCGACGTAAGAATTGCTACCTCCCTCTGGTCATAGGTGAGCTGACCAGCCGTGATATGGCGAAATGCCGGCATCCACACATAGATCGAGCGGTGGTAGCAACATTAAATTCATTTGAATACGTTTATCGGTTTTCCGTGGTCTTTAAACGACGATATACGCACCTGTTATATTGCGAAAAATGAAGCAATAATTATTGTTCAAATTTGTAGTTTTAAAAATAGCAAAAGAGCGTCGCACCTTGCAATGAGAGATTAAATGAATAATTTGGCTCTCATTAGCAACATCATCCGATAATTTTATAATCAAGTCCCTTTTCAGGATAAAGTCCATCAATTTTAAACATTTGTACTTTAAAAACCGCCCTTGCACCGATTCAATGTTATGCATAAGAACTTGGTAAATTGGAGACAACACCAAGGATGCGTATTCTGATCTAATATGACTGTAATAAAGCAGCGTTAGGCATCTGATCTTGTTAAAATCACGGCAATTTCTACAGATAAAACCATGAGTCCGGTATGCACACGCAATTGTTTTATTTATATATATGCTCCGCAAAAGAAAGGTTGCTATCGAAGATTACTCCCAAGTCTTTAATAGTTTGATCTCGTTGGAGATCTTTGGCATTTAACTTACAGGTAAAATCTACGTAGTTGGTGCTCCTCGTATATGACACAGTTTTACACTTCTTAATGTTGAGTTGCAAGTTATTGTACGTATACCAATCATTAACTGCTGATCTTTTTGCAGTTTAATGCAGTCTTCAATCCATCTTATTTCTCGAAATATCTTCAGATCATCAACAGATATTAAGTTCTCGCTATTATCTAATAATGTTGGGAATGTCATTTATAAACAGTAAGAACAAAATTGCGCCAAGATTAGATCGTTGTTGCAATTCAGAAGTCGGACTAAATGTTTCGGATCTCTCATTGCAGTGTTCAATAAATTGTTCTCTCCCAATTAAAGACGATGTAAGCAGCGCTAACAATGAAGGTGAAAACCCAATAGCCTGCAAATTTCCAAAGGAGTACATAGTGGCCAACTTGATCAAACACCTTCTGAAAATCAGTGTAAACTGTGTCTACTTGGCTCTGCCGGTCAAGGGTTTCCGATACAAAGCACCCTAAGTTCGTAACTGTAGAGCGTTTGGCCATAAATCCGTGTTGTCTGGGTGAAATAAAGATTTTAACTGCATTAAAGGTAATAATGGTTTGCCCAGTTTTTTTTATACTGGATGCGACTTATGCGCTTTTAATTATTGTCACTCTAGCCATAAAATCCGAAATTTTCCCTGATTGTTGGAAACAGGTCAGGTTGATTCCTGTTCATAAAAAGGCAATTCCTCGATAATAACTAATTATAGACCAATTTAAATTCTAGCATGTTTTGCGAGAGTGTTCGAACAGGTTATATATTATCCAACAACAAACTGTTTATCTCACGATACCCACATGGGATTTTCCAGGTAAGTGCATAGGTATCAATCTCCCTACTATAGCACAATATATTATTGAGACTGTTGATAACCATGGTCAAGTTAATGTCATTTATACCGACTTTTCAGGTGTCTTCAATACTATTCACAATGGCATACTCGAAAGCCTAGCAAATTTGGTATGGAACCACCTCCTTTCGCACAAAATATTAATTAATCCGGGACACGTGTTTGGGGAATACGTAGATTCCTATGTGCCACGGATTAATTAATATTTTGTGCGGGCGGAATAATCTGAATAGTGTTTTTATCATAAAACCCTACGAAAAAATATGTAACAAGCAATATAAAACGTTCTCTTTTATTTAAAATATACAGCAGCAAACAATTAAGATTATAAATAAATTACATAATAAGTCAATTGTCACAGTGATTTTGTATGTATTGAATCGAATAGTAAAAGTACAGTAAAACGAAGTAAAACTATATACAATTATGGAACACAACGTACTTCTCCTTAGCTATCGTCTGTATCGCATTCCAACAATCCGAAGTACTGCCTCTTACATAGAAAGTAAACTAGCAACAGTTTCTAACAACACAATACTTATTAGCTTCTGTTCTACTGCTTATTTCCGGAAGATTTCTTGAAATCAGTATCAATTTCATACTCGTGTTCATTATGTGGATTACTGTCGTAGTACGCGTAGTCATAACTAACATTTTTGTCTTTCTTCGTGGAAGCAGGTTGGGAATTTGTTACTGTTGATTTTTGAGGATTTTCAACACTAGCTATCGCTTTTGGAGCTTCAGTCGCTTTAGGCGTAACTGTGCTACTCACGGAGAATGGTCTGGGGGAATCATAAAACGGTTTGGCGGTCGTGGATGTAGGCGAAATAGTTTTTGCAGCTTTAGCTAGTTCATTTCTGCTGGCTGCTATGTTTGTGCTCTGAGCGGTTTTTAAGAATTCCTCGTTTGAATCCTTATTGTCATAGTTATCGTATTTTGCACGATAGGAGCCATCATCGTATTGAGTTTCATCGAATCTATTCGATCTGATTACCGGCGTGGTTGAACTGACTTTTGGGACGGTAGGTGTGTACTGTGTGAAAGGACTTGGTTTGGCGGTTGTCACTTGAAAGGAGTTAAATTGCGCGGACTGGGAATTATATTGCTGGGCATTTTGATTAAACTGTTGCCTATTTTGTTGCGTAGACTGCTGTTGAGCACTGTGTGTGTATTGCTGCGTCTGCTGTTGTGTAGTTTGCTGACTTATCTGCGTAAATGCGGAATTGGTTCTTGGGGAAAAAGTTGAGGGATAATTTTGAAACGCAGTCTGCTTGGAAGGAGAGAATGTGGTAGGATAATTGTCAGCTTGCTTGACAGGAGGGGTTTGCTGCTTTTGAGTGCTCGGAGACTGATAATTCTGAGTTTGCTTCACTTTTGTCGTTTCATAGGTAGCCAATGGTGTTGTCGGGTAACTTGACGTTTGCTTCTTCGGGAAGGAAGACGGATAATTTTCTGCTTCCTTCTGCGTGTAGGTCGATTTTTGCTGAACGGTTGTTGTGGTCGGGAAACTTGATCTCGGTTGATTATATGTAGATGGATAATTTTCTGTTTGCTTTGTTTGAAAGTTCTGCTTTTGTTGGGGAAATGTTGATGGATAATTTTCATTTGTTGATTTCGGTGTACTCGTAGATGACACATGTTGATTATTTTTGTCATTAAACTGTTGGGTTTGCCTAAATGGTGCGGGTGTGCTGATTGTATAACTACCTTGGTTATAATTGTTTTGCCTATCATTGTATTGATTATTGTTGTCATAATTCCTAGCATTATCTTGCCTGAAGTTATCAGGATTATTGTACTGCCCATTATTTTGGCGTGGACGACCATTCCTACCTCTCCCTACAGGTTGCTGATCGGAAACTGGCGCTGCGGTAGTACTGACTGGTTTGGGACTTGTCGCGTAGCTACTACCAGCGAAGTTATTCACAAATCCCGTTGGGCGTCTAGGGTGGGGGTTCTGATTCGTGTTTTGAGGTCTCCTACTTTGTTGGCGATTTACCTTTCGGATTTGTTCTTGATCTCTATCCTGGTTGATGTTCGTGTTCTTATTGTCTTCATCGTCCTCTAAGTCTTTACCACTGTTTCGGTTATTGAAGAAGTTCGAGCTGCTAGATCCTTTCAAAATGTCTCTTTCCGAATTATCCGCATTGTACTGATAATTGGTCTTCTTGCGTGCAAAATTTTTCGCTTCCAATTGTTTCTGTTGATTGACTCGTTGCACTTGGTGTTCGTGGTTGATACGGGCATCTCCCGTCTCGGCACGCTGAAGTGCGAACGTTTCCTCTTCTTCCCCATATTTGACGGCCTTCGATTCGAAACCTGAAATGAGGATATTAATTAATTAATTGGACACACATAAAAATAACAATCATTTACAGGTGAAATTACGGACTATGTGGTTAATGTAAAATTAAAATAGAAGTATGCAGCGGTTTTCTTTCTTAGAGAAACGAAAATTTAGAAGAAGCGTAACCCAAAGAATATTTTTAATTTTGGAATTGGCAGCTACACTTTTGTAAAAATAATGTGGATAATTAGTTGCTACTACAATGTACGGCACTTAACAAAAACATCGAAGCAAGTTGACCTATTTTTTATAAGACAAGACTAATTAATAGTTTTGCCAACTGTTCAGGAATGTAATCCGGTAGAAGTAATAACATTGAGTCCGTTTGAGGGGTTTTACTGTCTACTTTTGTTGAGATTAACGAAAATAAATACATTTTAGATAAATATCCTAACAACCCAGAATAACAAATGCAGCTACTTCACTTAAAGACACAATACAAGAAAAAAAGCGTTCTTTGAATAATCCCTTCCCTTGTCTAAGGTAAAGGAGCTTCCTAATTAGAAATAAGTAAATGTTATGTTTCCACTTATTTCAGGCATTGATTGCTAATGCTTTTCCAGCAACTTTTATCTATGCAATAAGACTTCAGTCAAGTAAGTGAGAGAATAGTTAAGTATTTATTACGAATAATTCTCTAAAAATTATGAAAAACACATTAAAAAAAAATTAATAAATAAAACACATTTTGCTTCACATCGATCTTTATATTAATTTCGGATTTATCCAAGAAAGTCGTGTAAATGACAAATGATTTATTCCCAATATCCTTACAGTTTACTGAAGCAAATTCTGCAGGATATTAGGCAGCCCTATTTCGAAGTTTTAAAAACAAAAGGTAAAGGTAGAGGTGGAATAAAAATGTAGTGGAAGAAAACTAAATAGAAACCAAACACTAGTAGTAGTAGTAGTAATAGTATTTCCTATTTGCTCCAAGAAATATCTATGTACCTAGATACTTTGGTGGAACAATGGGAGAAAGAAAAGAGGGTTACATCGTAAACAAATGCATCTCGTTAGTTATAAAGCAGTAAAACGCAATCGAGCCTTTTTATTGCGGAGAAAGCTTCCTGAAATATCATGCATTAAATTGGCATGAGAAGCTACTTGTATTAAAACAGATTGGAACCACGACTTGCTTAAGTATTACTAGAATAAACTTTAATGGTGATTTGAATACTTTAACTATTGTACAATTCCAGAATATTCAAGGAGAATGTTATCTATTGGACGTCTGCATTCAAGACTAGAAACATTTTACGGTAGCATCCATCACGCATATTAAATCGCGAAATACGAAATACACATACAAGCAAGGTTAAGTAGATAGGATCTTTCTTTAATGGGAAAATGGCATTTCAATTTCCGTCACGCTACTTTGATGTTACGCTGATTCTTTATGGGAAACGTGCACGTCTCGCTAAGACATTGTTGTGAATTCTAGAATCGTGTGCTATATTTCTTTCTTTCGCATAGAAGAGACGCGTCTGTAACGCGCATCTTGAAAGTGAAAGCAGGTATACCACACAACATATAAGTACGTACGTATGTACATGAATTGCTTCGTGTGTACAAACACGTTTTTCGCACTAACCTGAGCCGATGCGGTAAAGGTCGAAGTTGTCACTGGAATAGTAGAGTGTTGTGGCGTCACAATCTACGTCGTCCCATTCGGCGCAAATCTGATGGTCTTGGTCGAAAGCGGTAGCGTTGGGACAAAGAAAACGGAAGTCCTGCACCTGAAAATCGAAAACGTTATGGAGGATGTCGGTTGTGTAATATAGCGATTTTGTAATATAATAATATTTGGACACTTAACGGTGTCTCTTTGAATGAAGATGAAGATATACCCTGTCGAAAGCTCTCTTGTTATTGATGTATAATTCAATGAATCCGCATATCATATCAGAAATTTTCATTTCACATACTTATGTTATATTTCTTCATTGTAAGGATCAAAATAACGTAAACTATTTTGGCATTTTACGATAATTAAAACGGTACGCATTAATTTCAAAATTTTTAGAATGTCTTATTCATTATATCAAAATTTCATTTCATGTCTCTTCAAACTAAACAAAAACTTAAAAGTACTCCAAGCCCACAAACATACAAAACGGAAACGCAGTTTTCATCACCAGTAAGGTTAACCTGAAATAAAACTTGAAATAAAGGTATTCATGGGTACTAAGTTTATCCACTCTTCACGAACGATGTCACAGCTTTAATTACCTTGCCATTAAGCTGAAGTAACAGGAAATATATGTTACTAACGTTAATCACCCTTTGTTGTGGGTGCCTGGGCATTTGGCAATCGTAGCCAATAAGAAAGCCGATGAGTTAGCAAAACGAAAAACATTACAACATTACGAAAAAAATAAATGAAATAAAAGTCAGTCAAGGAACAATTCTTGACCTGGCTGGGGGTGTTACTGAGTTTAAAGAGTCAAATAACATTAATTGACTCGACTGGTTGCGTTATTTAAGTAAAAGTCGTTATCTACTCCGTAACCTCGTAATAAGTCATTAATCCAGAGATATCTGTTCGTGAGTCGGACCAATAAAGAGAGCGAAGACCAGGAAGCGATCAAGGCAGATTAGTCCCAACTCCCCGTCGAATCTGGTAGCCGCAGTGAATTAGAAAATTGGAATCTGGAGAGCTAAGTGCACAAACTCCTACATTACTCACTATTCCATTACGAGTTTTTTTATTAATATTCATATTAACAGTCAAAAGGGTTACCAAATCTATATTTTATCCATTGTTGTTTAATTGTGGATAAAGTTTTTAGCAACGATACTCATTAATAATTAATTGAACTAAAAACACGATATCATTAAAATTTTTATTTTTCCATTCGATTAGATGCAACACACCTAGGACTGTAAAAATATTATAAATGCATTTACAAACCATGTAACGTCTTCATGCTTGTACATTTATGACTGCGATTGTGGCTGAACATTAAAATTACACAGCTTTTCCGGGGCGTTTAAGCTAATCAAAAATTTAAGACGGCTGCACCTTTACTACTGCATACTATATTTAGAAAAATTTCACTTGTACGTATGAGTAATAAATTTTATCATTTTTTATTTCCTTGAAAGGATTACTAATGCAATAAATAACATCCTCAGGCAAGTGACGGTGAATGACTTTATAAGAGAAGAATTATAAAAGACTTCGCACATCCTGCTAAGGGAAAGTGTTGAAAATTTATGTGTATCTTCTTTCTTACTGTGTAATATATAAATTGGCAATTTCTAAAAGTCATTTGTTCTTGCATATGCATTGATGGGTTAGTTAGTAAGGATATTGAAATAAAATTTTACACTTGAAAATTAGTGAGATGGGGCTATCATTGCAAATCAACTTGAGCATACAGGCCGTTCCAAAAAGTTGCAACGTACTAACGTTATATTTTTATTTACACCACCTGTATATTTCCACATTTTTGGATTGTCCTCGACACCACGATTTCAACGAACAATATTCTTCCAATATCTACGACGTTTCCCTAGGCGTGCCTCCGAGATCAGTGTTAGGACCTCTCATTTTGTAATTTATTTGTGAATGATTTGCCTGATCCTGTAATGACTGAGGATGCCGAGAATCATCTCTAAGAAAGAGTGATAGCTTAAGCTAACTTGTTTGGGAAAGAATTGTTTACAACGAGAACTGAATAAAACGGTATTCATCATCTTCCATAAATATAAGTGCTTAACTTTCCAAACCTTTTCGTGTCTTGATAGAAAACTATTGTCGAACATTTAACATTAAATTGACCAGATGAATCATGTTTGCGCAAGATTAAATAGTGTCTATTATTCTTTGTTGAAACTAGTCTTGTTTACCCAGAGACACTATAATGAATGTATATTACAGTTTTGCAGGTGAACTCTGTTGATCCCGGTCGCATTCTGGGCTCGCGAAAGCGAATGCTCCGTCTTACTTTTAATGTCGAACCTTATGACGCACGCAGACCAATATTTATTAATAGGCAACGATATTTTAAGGCTAGCATCTACTTGTAGTCACAAATTTGTTACCAATATCATTGATGGACTGGTTGAACAGAACTTGGCAGCGAATTTATATGTATCGAGAAATTGTTCGATGCTTCGTCGGGATTCACACAACTTAGCTTGTTTGTTGTGCTTGCGCATACCGAGACATATAATAAACTACCGTGTATATCAAAGGGATTAGAGACAGTAACAAGTTAAGAAGTTTTAAAAAGATTATTACATACCCAAAGCATACTATACAATGAATGAGTTTTTATATACTGAGTTTCTAATTTATTTCAATATCTTTATTAACTTCGTAGTTCCATACATTTGCCCATCACTGTATAAATTTTTAAATTATTTTTTAATAAGTATAAACAGAAATTATAGTAGTATTAGTGATTATTTTCGAAGAAATTAATATTAAAAAAATATTAAGTGCTGATGTTATAGACAAGTATCGAAATGAGGCACATTAATCAAACATGTTTTCTATCAACCTTGAAAATAACACTCCTTCATACATCTTCATTTATTACAATCATATCAGACGCTGTAATAACATATATTGGCAATTCAATAGCTGGAAAACTCTGGACACGAAGATGGCATTTTAATCGCAATGTGTGAACACACCTATATCATCTTTATTAAAAGCATGTACGGGCATTCTATAAGATACTTGTTTTTAATAACCTTCACATGGATATTTTAACATTAAATAATAAGATGGGTCAATATAAGACGTAAGTTCACTACTTTAATAGTATAACCTTGTTGGCCTTAGTTTTACACGAATATAAAAAGCAAATGATAGGTAGTTACCCCAACTCCAGCTACTTTAACGCAAACGTGAAACATTTGGCATTGCGTTTCGGGATCTGCATAGTATCCACCAAGGACTTTATCTCTACACGTAAAGTCGGTATCTGGCATGGATTCCAAACTGTAAGTTGGGAAAGGCCGATTGTTCAGGAAGTGCGCCCCACTCCATTCTGCTACTAATCCTGCAAAGGATAAAGCAAAGTTACAGTAATCATAGTTAATTACATACTGAGAGTTAGTTCAAATATGTTTGCATGTGTAACTGTTTCTGTGTTAAGAGCAAAATTCGTTATATTATGCGATGCCTTAGATAAATACTTAAATTTTATATTTTGCAGTAAGATGCATCAACAATTGTATGTACTGGGTTGCTTCAATACTGATTGTTGTTTTAAAATATTAGATATACTCTCTTAAAGTTTGTAATAACACGAATTTTTATGATAACCATTAGTTTATCTGAAATATCCAAACGCAATCGACAAAACCACTACACGTTCTATAGGAATGTAAATAAATCATATTTGTGCTTAGATCTCATAGAATTCCAAAGAGGACTTGGGCAAATTCTCACTTATCTACGAAGTGAAAAAAAAAATAAGAGTATCTAAATTTAGATTATCTTGATATTCTTTCTTCTTCCTCCGTTTTTGGACAATACAATACAATGGATGCGAGAAACCTAATGGCCCAATACACATCAGTTATGGCCCATAGATTATCTGTAGAATAAGCTTTATCGTATTGTAGGACGATCAGTCATTTTCTCCCTTTCAACGTTGCATTTGTCTTCCCTCCTTGTATCACTGCACCCCATAGGTTTCAATCTATAAATTTATTTCTTCAATCGTGCATGCCCGTTTGTTGAAGTACTGTAATTATTCGTCGCTTCCAGCTGGATTTTGAGTCTGTCTCTGTAACGTTCTGCCCCGGGTAATTTTTGTTTATTTTTCTTTTCTATGAAGAACAGAAGTCGCTGACATCTCTCTACGTATACACACCATTTTATGACCTACTCCTGTTTCATTCAACTTTAGTCTCGTGTTAGCTTCTTTTTGGGATGCTCAATAGTAGCTCCGTACCATCTCTTTATTGGTCGTATTGGTGATTCCGATGTGTTTAGTATTTTGACGTAGATTTCTTGGGTTTCACATTGTTATTTTACATCCTTATTTCTTCTTCTATTATTTAAGGTGTTTCCTGTAATTGACCCAAGGATTTTTATTTATGTTGATCTGAAGTCGTTGTTGTTTCAGGTGCATAAATCAATATTGCACTGACAAACGTTTCATAGATCTTCATTTTCACTGTTGTAGTCATATATATGTTCCTTGAAATTGCATCTCTTACAAAATTGGATATTTTCGCTGCTTTGGTTGTCTGCTTTTTTACCTTTTCCTTCAAATGCCTATTGCTTGTAACGTTCACTCTAATGCACCTAAATTGTATCACTTGCATCACGCTCTGGTTGTATATGGTCAATTTACATTGCCTCGAGGTTATGCATGCTCTATAGAACACTAAACATTCGTAAAATCTACGGCGACTTGTTAGGAGTTCAGTAACTTCGGATATTTCCGCTAGTGCAATAGATGTGTGATCTTCAGTAGCTGCATATTTTCATTGGATAAAGTAGTATCAATGAGCAATGTGTGAATGTCATATTGTTCTAAACTTATCGAGGATTTAGTATTGCTGGATTTTTTTAGCGTTCGTATTACGAATGCTTAATACTTGAGTATATAATAGGTAACTCCACAATCACATCTTGAGCAAGTAAATTTTATATTTTAGTTTTCAGAAGCATATGTGATTTAAAACATTTAGCCATGTCTAAGAAATGGTTGACACAAACCGAAGCGAGAAAATTTATTAAAGGAGAAGATACCGATGAACAAACGCAATTATCAGGTACTGAAGATGAAGAAAATATTGTTGAAATGGAAGAGGTAGATTCAGACAATAATGATAATTCAGAAAACGAAAATGCTCTATCTTCACAAACTATTCTAAAATTCAATATGGATCAAGCAACAACATATCATTCAAACCAAGATGGAAGTGGCACTACGCCCGTTGTCGATAGGGACGATGAATCAAATGATGATTTACCATTCTCTTCAATTGCTGGTAGCTTGAAGCGTATTACTGTTCCCAAAAAGCTCGCAATGAAGGGCAAAAGTGGCCACAGATGGTCCGCGAAACAACCACGACGACAAAAAATAGTTCCCGCTCGGAATATAATTCATTTTGTATTTTGGAGCAAAATACCTTCCTCACATTCGCAGACACCAGATAGTTGCTTCAAACATTTTTTCAGGAATAATACATTAGATATAATTGTCTGTTATACAAGCGAGCAAATCACTCTGAAATCAATCTCCTATACTGAAAAAGCTTTAACAATATCCAAGACGTGCAAAGAGGAAGCAATTGCACTAATTGGTCCTCTATTTTTTTTTTCTGGAGCAATGAAAAACAACCACCTCAATGCAAAGAAAATGTTTGATCCTACAATATTGGGCAGTACCTATATACAGACCTACAATGAATTGTGATCGATTCTTATTTTTATTAGATTGTTTACACTTTGATGATAAACAATCACGAATTGATCGGAAAAAAATTGACGCATTTGCTCCAATGCGAGACATTTGGGACGAGTTGATCGCTATTTATAGATCCTCATATACTCCATCCAGCTATACAACTTTGGATAAACAACTTTTGTCATTTAGAGGAATATGCGAATTTCGCATGTTTATCCCAAATAAACCAGCAAAATGTGCGATCAAACTAGTTATGTTGTGTAATGTAGCAACAAAATATATGGTTGACGCTGATCCATATCTAGGAAATGGAATTCAAACAAATGCATTAGCTCTAAATACTTATTACATACGGAAGTTGACAAGGAGCATCCATTGTAGTAACAGATATGTCACTATGGATAACTGGTTCACCTCAATAAGTGTTGCTGATGAACTCCTGCAAGCCCTTTATAAATTGAATAAATAAAATGACAATGATACCAAATTTAGTGTGGATTCATTTGATCAAATGTCTTCCAATATGGATTGTGGTCGTAAAACAGAAGATGGCCTATGAGCATATTCTATATGATAAACATAGCTGCTATCAATTCTTTTGTTATATAAAACTCAAAAAAGGTGGAAAATCTGTGTCTAGAATGATATTTATGCTTGATTTGAAGGACAAGTTAATCAGACCATTGTTGGAAATACGAATTAACACCCCTAGTTAGCAGCGTCCAATGCCTCAAGATATATGTACAATTCTAAATATTGATATGTTTCCTGCAAGACCTACGCAACTGGAGAAGAAACGCAGAATTTGCTCTTTTTGTACCTCACGTCTTCGCAGGATGACAAAAAATTATTGCAACCGCTGTAACAGATCTATCTGTTACAGCGAGCTTCTTGTTGCCTGAATAGTGGATTTTAATGTCAATTTATGTAAATTTTTCGTTTTTTAAAGGGCTATTTTTCTTTGCTGTTCGAAAAAAAAAATATTTTTACAAAAAAAAAAAATTAAGAGATTCGTCAAATTTGCGAGTGTTTAGTATTTGTGTAACTTGTGTAACTTGTGCAACTTGTAGTCTAGCGTTAAATACATATATGTAACTTTCTGGTTTAGCAAAGGCATCGAATTGGATTAAGAAATAAACTGCCCAAGATTGTGGATCTTCTAATCTCCAAACAATTGTTCAGGACTTAAAGGAACAACAGTTCATATTTCAAGTACATTTTCTTTCGCAGATTCGTTAAACAGTGAATATACTTTCGATGTTCAACCAAAAATTAAAGAAAAAGTCTTCGCAAACGAAAGCAAACGAAACATGTATATTATATACCTCGATCTTCTTCCATTGATTTGTATCTTCACCAGTTAGTTCTCCATAAAAATATTTAAATTTATATTTAAAAATATAATTAATGTAGCACAGATACAACACATACACAATAATACATAAAAAAAGGGGTCTCGAGAACCATCGTAAATTAATGAATCAAGAAACAAGTAGGTATTCAGAAAGGAAAATCATATGGAGTTAACTTTTTGGACCAAGGTTACCGATTAGGGATACAGGTCAAGATTTTAAGCAACCGGAGAGCCGCAGAAGAATTATGGCATTTCTTGGGTTGATTCGTTCACATTTTCTGTGTTTCTTAATATAAGGTAATAAAACAGGATAAATTATGTTCGGGAAGGTACTTTCAAAAGTATATTTTGGCTCCTGTTTTTTCAATATTAGGATGTTATAAAAACTTCAAGGACTATGTGGCAATACATCAAACGAGGAACATCTTCATCATTAATCAACGATCTATTAAACAAAAGGAAACGGAATATATCTAATTTGTATGGTATTGCATTGAAAGTATCGGTTGCTATTTAATAGCAGCAATAACATTTATTAAATATTTATGTAATTGCCAAACGCATCCATTACCTAAATACGGGAAACAGGAAACATTTAATTTTACATAACTCGTATTACGTTTGACAACAATCGAGGATTGCTTTAACCCACTAGTTTATTTATCCATCCGTTAAGGAAGTTCATTGTCAAAGCCGCCATTTTAAAACCTACACACATTCTTCTAATATTTGCTGATGTAGGTGAACACATCCATATATGCATAAATAATAAATATAGAAAAAGAAAGTTTTGTATGTACTTATTTTGAGTTAAAGGATTTATTACAAGTTTAAATAATGAGATGTTTGTATAAAACCTTCCTTTAATATATTAACTACATACATCGCCTACAGAAATGTACACGTAATTGCGTTAATAAAATTTAACGCTAGAGCGAGTAGCTAAAAAAACCGCTTCCCTTCCGGGTATAGGAAAACGTCGAATAAGGTGTCTAATATAATCAAACCGTGACGAGCTCGATGGCATTCTTCGTAATGAAAGGAAAAGCATTTGACAGGGAAACTGAGAATCACCGGCGAAACTCATTATTTGTTTTGGTGTGGGAACCGCGATTACCGTATGGGGTATATAAACACGTTTCAGTTACGTCTGCATGTTACGTAAGACATTGAAACATCACATAATTAGCATCGCATCACCGTAAGGTACATAAGAATTTCTATGGCGATGGAATAATTATTCTTCCATCCGACGGTGTAATTGTGAGTTGTATTGTTCTGATCCTTCCAGTGACGAAGATGGGTATAGTTTTTGACAATGTGACCTACATAGATCGAAGACAACGGAGCGTTCTTTCATGAAGTAGAAGATGTTATCGCATACTGTGCATATTTATGCTAAGCACAGTTAACAAAGCAACGATATAACGCGATGAAGCAATCCAATCTACTACATTGTAAATATCTGCATTTTGAAATACTTTCAATTGATGTTGTTCACTATATTCTATCAAGCGTAAACTAAATATAATATTTGCATATGAGTCATTAGGTATGTAGAATGTTTCAAAAGGCTATGGGAGTAACACTAAAAAATGAGATGATTTGGTCCCTCGTTAAATAGAGTCTCAAATAATATTATCAAACCGGTTTTGGTTTGCGCTCCAAGGTGCAAGAAATACCAGTGTTAACGTGGCGATCAACTCTCCTAAAAGAAATAGTACAAATGAAGATAACTTGGAACAACAATCTAGGGCAATATGCAACAATTTTCCAGGCCGAAGTCTACGCCATTGAAATGTGCGCAGGAGAGATTTTGAACATAAACCTCAAGCAAAAATCTATAAAAATTTACAGCTATAGTCAGGCTGCCTTGAAAGCGTTGGAGGCGCACAAATGCCACTCTAAACTGATCTGCAGTTGTAAAACTATTCTGAACATAATAGGGGCGTCCAATTAATTAACCCTAATCTGGGTCCCGGGTCACTCCCGCATTCAAGGTAATGAGGCAGCCGACGCCCTTGCAAAAGAGGGTGCTGCGGGTTGTCTCCGGGGTCCAGAACCGGCGATTGGCATATGAATTTCGATAGCCCAACGACAAATTCGCTTCTGGTTAAAACAGAAACTGCTCCAATTTTGGAGCAGTTCTCCTGGTTCGGTACATGTGAAGGAGTGTATTTCACCCAATCATGTCAAAACCGGAGAATTACTAAAACTTGATCGTAAAAGGATCAAAATAATCACTTCTGTGTTTACAAGTCACTGCAGACTCAGGAAACACCTACACAGAATCGGATTATCGGAAGAAACCGAAGACACGACATTTACAGTAAGGAGTTTGAAACGAAAATATGTATAATGCATTTGATAACAAATTGCGGTGCCTTAGTAAGGTAATAACTAAGGTAAGGTAAGGTAATAAATAAGTGAAGGATAACCAATTTTTTAAGCTTGTTTTTAGTTTTTATCCAAGTCGATCCCATTTTTTAATGTAGTTCATATCCTCAAAATTGCGGAAGAATGTTGTTTAACACCTTATGCAAATGATTTTGTAAAAACTTTTTTGATTAAATTATTAGGACTACATATTCAAACAAAAATTTATTCAGTCTGATTTAAAAACAGTCACAGATATGAATTAGCCAATCAGATACTAGCACCTTTGATCGACTTCCATAAGCTATGTTGAGCTAAATTTGACAAACATTTATTTTAGATAAAACAGATTCAAAGACGAATATGCAATAACAACATCTTGCTTGCAAATTTATATTTATATATGAAGAGACAGGAACAACCTCCAAAGCGGTATTACATAGAGAGACACAAGATGAGATTTTGACGTTGTTAAGCATTGCAAGCAATTGTGTTGGCAGATGTCACTGATTCGTGTAAAGCATATAGGAATTGACAAATTGTGGGGGTGTGCTTCTTCATTGAATCAAGTTAGATCTTATATGTATGTATATCAGTAACGACTTGAAACCTTTTATTTTTAATTCTCAACTGTATACTTTTGCTTAATCCTATATATGTATTCGTTGAATCTAACCCTTAGCACTGACTAATTATGCTGGTTTCCAACTTACTTTTCAAGATAAATCGATATGCCCCAGATGTTGATGATATCTTTAGGAAAATATAGCAAAAGAGCATGGGTAAAAATGGGCAATATATTTATTGTGTGTATCAACAAAAATGCGTTGCCCAATACAGAAAATCCGAAATAACTCATTATTAGATATCTGTTATGATATCTGAAATTCAATCAAAAAGGTTTATTTTATTTTAATAACAACTCATAAAAGTCCTTGGTTTTGAATTTTTAAATTTTAATAAAAGGCAAAGATAGAGTTATATCAAATAAAATAAATTTAAAATAATAATTTCAAAATTGCACTGATTATATTTACTTATTTGAAATGTAAATTTAGCGCATTTTAAAAAGTTGCCCAATAATAATAAACTCTTTTTAATGCCTGTATTGTACCCATCAGTTCTTTTTCAGAATTTTGACATTGTATCGGTTATAGTTTTGAATGAACAATAGTACTTAGTTTCAAAATTAAAATAAAATAATAAAAACGTTATTTTCATCACTGAAAGAAATTTGTTTGGAAAGCAACATTTATTAATTATTTACCAACAACCAAAAGAGAAAATAATCGTAGGAATAGACAAAAAATTACTATTTTTAATTACTACAGGATAACTTTGGCTAATTAGCACATATTATGTTAACCTCGATCCGTTACAATTACAACATGGCTACTGCATCTAATTATTTTAGCTTTAATGCTCCGTCAAGCATAAAAACCAACCTGTAACCCAAGCGCTTTAGACAATGTGCAGAGTCACATCACGAAATTAAATAATATCCTACAACCAGCGCTTCTTCAGAAATTTTATTTCGTCAGTACGGGTTTGGTTACGCAATTTCAAAACACCGCAATGAAAAGCCTACCAGTTTTTTTTTCAACCACAGAACAACAGAATATATGAATGGAGAAACTTGATTACTCGTATATTAGATAGACTTCGCTTTGAGTAATTCAGAAATGCCCTTGACATAGTGTAATAATATAAGTACTAAATAGTACCTATAGTTAAAAGTATTGAATTTTGTCCTGGAAAAATTGAGCGCAAGTTTTCCTTATCAATTTGTTGCTTTACATTAGTTACACGATATATTCGAATCTATGGTCACAGAAAGATTTAATAAATACGGAAAACGATCGGTTAACGAAAAATACAAACTTCCTCTTTCAATTCTAAAAAGAAATATACACCAGTGACAAAACTTGAATTGGATTCTGCTGAACATAAAATTGTTACATATCCTATAAATAATATAATCTAAAATACAAGAGAAAAATTAAGGAACCACTTACCAATAAAAATAAGCAAACTTATAACCCTCATGTTTGGATGTCACACACTGACTGTATTTTGCAGAAGCACCTTAAGATGAGTTTAGAGTGAAAGGACACATCCTCCACTTCGCCGCCCTGAGCCATGCACATCATCTTAAGTGGGGGTCCACTGGGATGCGCGTATGTAGAATTCACACGCAACCGCATATAATACAATAACAACGCAAGACATTTTCATGTCGGAGGAGAAGGTAATAAATAAGTTAGGCAACTTTAAGAAGGTTACGCGATAGTTTCTATAACGACGATGCTTACTCCTCTGCGTAGGTATACTTATACAAATCACAGAAAATATTTTGGTTTCATAGCAGGATGTTCATTTACCTACTAGTTTGCCGTAAGAAACTATATTACTTAATTGTGGCATTTATGTAGATCTGTAATAGTAAAAGGTTGCCGATTAATCATCAGCAGAAGAATTCTAATGATGATTTTAATATCCTGTTATTGGAGGTAGTGAAATTTTTCTAACGTTGCGTAATTTGGAATAAATACCAATGTGTTTACATTCTGAATCATGTTCTTTTAGAAATAAGGATACTAGGGACCCATAGGGTAGGAAACCCAAGAGAAATGGATATACACATACATCCAACAGTAGATTGAAAAATAACAAAAATCCTGGGCAAAATAAAAACATCCAGTACAGAAATCCGCTATAAGAAGTAAAAATACAGGAAATAATAAAGAGTATATAAGCGCAGGAAGTAATGCCACAAACTTGGAACAACGCACTTATCTTGCATATACACAAAAAGGGTGATAAAAACAATTCCTCCAACTACAGGGGCAATGTGTTGCTGGATATCGCTTACAAAATTTTATCAACCTGGATTAAAAGCAAAATAAAATTAATCGCGGAAAAACAAATCGGTGATTACCAGGCGGGATTCCGAAAAGGTAGATCTATAACGGATTAAATTTTCATGCTAAAACAAGTACTAAGAGAGTGCTACGAAGATGAAATACCAGTACATATGCTGTCGGTGGATTTCAAAAAGGGGTATGATTCGGTGAATAGGAAAGGGTTGATTCAAACTCCGCATAGACTACAAATTTCAGGAGAACTGACACGGCTCACAGATATGGCGTTACAAAGGTGCAGGGGTGCAAGTATATCAAAAGAATTTGAAGTAAAGAGTGAATTGAAACAAGGATATCCCTTATCGACACCACAATATGGTTTTAGAAGACATAATCCGAGACAGCGGAACAAAAAGTTGAGGAATTAAGATAATAGGAATGACAGAGCAGGTAATAATTGCATCTAGGGAGAAAGGGCCTACGCATAAGTACCGCTAAAAGTAATTACGTGAAACCAAAGGGCAAATACAGTGAAAACGAACAACAGGCCTTACATACTTAGATGGGTGGAGAAGAAAATATGGTATTTAAATTGGTGGACAGTTTCATTTATTTAGGAACTCTAATCAACGACAAATGTAATGAAGAGGCAGAGGTAGATCCAAGGGTAGTGAGAGGTAACAGATGCACCAGTGGGCTTCACAAAATATTAAAAGCGAAAGATGTATCTAAGTATACAAACAAAGATAACAGAATATAAAACTGTCCTAAGGTCAACTTTACTATGCGGTTCGGAAACGTGTATAATGAAGAAGAAAGGGCAAATGAAGATAAGAAAATATTATTAATTTTAGGACGCGAACTGAAGCAGGATGGGAAAGACGAACGGGCAAGGAAGTATACGACTTATTTAAGGAACCAAAGATCAGTATAGTGGTAAAGGCAAAACGATTACAATGAGCAGGACACTCAGAGAGGATGAGCGAGGAAAGGTTGGTGAAGGCAATTGGGTGGGAGAACCGGAAGAAAAAAGAGAGAAAGGGAGAACTAGAAGGAACTGGAGAGAAGTCATCTCGGAAAATTTAAAAGAAAAATAGATAGAAAATTGGAGGGGGGAAGTAAGGGATGGTAAGCGATGGAGACAAGCCACACAGCTATCAGATGGCCTATGACATATTTAACAGAACAGCCTTAAAGTAATTTTAAGTTGTTAAAAAAATTGGCCTTTCATTCGGAAAACACTCCTCAAGAGTACATAATCATTTCAACTTTTCAAATGAAATTTGGGAACAAAACACAGTCTGATGGGGCTAAATAGGGAGGAAAAGGCGGATACTTAATCAATTCCAAACCAATTTCATCATCACAAAAGGAGCACACCTTTGGCAAGTTTTTTGTTGCGTTTCTCCAAAATTTTCTGACGTAATTTAATTAGCAACTCCTTAGATCTCATAGAACCGGAATGCCTCCACCCTTTGTGTGGCTCTTTGGTCTGGCGGTCATAGTTAGGACACATGTTTCGCCCATAGTAACAAGCCGATCTAAAAGTTTGGGGAATCTTCTTCAAATCGGCGACAGAGGTCCTTTGACATCGTAACTCGAACGCCCTCCTTATAACCATTTAAGCATTTCAGAATCCATTTTGCCGAAACTATTCCCTTACCCAAGTCTTGACGAACGATGTGAAATACACGTTCGTAGAAATGCTTCTGCTATACGTTCGAGTCCAATTTGTAAAAATCATATCTTCAGAATCAATTCTTTCCAGAGCGGACACAGTAACTGGTCTTCCAGAGCGGTGGTGATGTTTGACATCGGGTCTTCCTCTCTTAAATTCCGCAACACATACCACCTAAGGTACCTATCATACAGCAAAAATTTCTTTGCCCGATAACCCTTTCAAAAATACATACTTAGTAACTTATCGGAAATCGATTTTTCTCAAAATCTAGCTCTTTCTTAGACATGCTGTTTTTAAGAAATTCACCGTTTCATACCAGCTCAAATTATGTCTTTCCAAACTTCACAACTTATTTATACAACATAGCAACCACATTCAATTTTGTCTACCTAAAGGTAGATTAGATTAACAAGATATCAATACCCTCTCGTGTATTCCATATTCTAGAAGCATCCCGTGTACTCTCATAAGCAATGCAGAATGATTCACATAGTTCTTTTCCTACCTATTTAAAAATCAAAATGCATTCAGTACAAAGGATGTACATTTTCAATTTTGCCGTAGACAAACTAGACTCCCTAAGGAAAACTCATCCTAAGAACAATTCTAGAACCGCTTCACGAAAGTATATGAATTGGTCCTAAAAGTGAGGGATCATGATAACGAAGAAAACTGCACTAGTGGACATTTAACATTTTCAAAGATATTGATATTAATAAGTCGTTCATCTATCTAAGCAAAAAAAATCCTTTAAAAGAACCATTTAGAAAGCCCCGATGTAGGAATCTGGATATGCGTTTCAAGGTAAAATCTTGAAAAGTTTTGGTTTAATTCATATAGTGAGCAACAAAAATCGCAATTTACAGATACAATTTTAAAATAAGATGAATAAAGAATGGCTTGGAATATACGACGGCTATCCGCTGAGCCTATTAAGGTAATACACATTTTATAGACAAGACAGATCCATTTATAATTTTTCAAAGTATTCAACTCCACAATCCATACGATTTTTATATCCGTGAAAACCAATCTTCAAAACATTTTCTCCAGTCTTCCCCCGTTATCTTATTTATTTTATTTTTAAATGCGTCAACCGCTTACTCGGCCGATGTACACTCTAAACTCCGTAACTTATTCTTTACACCCGAAAATAAGAAATCATTATGTACTAGGTCTGAACTCCACGGCCATTGACCCATTATCTCTATTATGTTTTGGGAATTGCAGTCATTTGAGCAGCAGTGTACGCCCGTGCGTTATCATGATGCAAGATGATCCTTCTTCTTTGACGTTTTTTCACGAACATTTTCGAGACCCTTAGGCAACCAAACTGTAGTGTACCGTTCAGCTTTAACAGCACAACGATCCTCCAGCCCTACAATGGAAACATGTCCAGTTAATCCAAAATGTGACGACTATCTTTTATTTAGCCTTTTTTTAGGAATAACTTTTGTTGAATCCGATTCGCCCTCAAATAATGGTGTTGCGCACCAAATGAGACAATCCATTCTCAAAGCGATCCAATGTAGATTTGCACTGGAGTCAAATTCTGGAGAAGTCAACGCGTATAAAGTTTACATACCATCAATTTTTGTGTAAAATGGTGTCCATTGATTTAATACCAATCTTTAAAGTTACTTGAATACTCCTGGTAGCAACATACACGTTCTTCATTCATATTTCTTACAAAACCAATATTCTTTTCGATATCTGTCGTTTTTGGTTTAGGAGCTCGAAACTTGTCAATTAAGGAAAGTTGATGAAATTCATTCTAGCACCGCTTTACGATAGCTACGCAAGACGACTTGTCACCAAACACTCGATCGATTTCCTCAAAACATTCTTTACAGCTTAAGCCACCCTTGAAATTGTAAAAAGACACAACTCCGAATCCTCTCCCCAAGGAAAAAATACTTTAAAATTATGTATTTTCAAAACCTTCAAATATATTTGACAGATTTCACTATAGTTAATCAACTAAGTAAAATTGGTTTCCAAATATCATAGCCTGCTAGATAGTCGCAGCGGAAAGAGAGCAATCCTCGTCTGACACGTTAAAAGAGGAATTGTAAGGGTTTTTGAGTAAAGCATGCATACAAATTCCATAATAGGGGTACACTAATCACAAATATTAACTTTAAATTTATATACTTATCCAACGTAGTTTCTCGGTATACTTTTGAACCAATGTATTTCGTGCTATGAATCTGTTTCTTACACGCTCTTTCGGAAGTGTCTCTTAAAATAGGTCAACATTAGTCTGCCAACATATGTGCGCTCGATTTACTTTAATACCTCTATCTTCTATTTAAGATGGCTTACAATATCAACTTTTTGCGATTGAGGATCAATGTAAATTATGAATTACAACCAAAATTTAGAGGTTTAACATAAATCTCTTAATAAAACTGAAAAACGATGGAGGAGACCATCACAATGATGCACACATTGAGTATTATATTGAGTAATCCTTAAAAGTAAAGTAATTGCATTCCTGAAAACAACAGAAATTCTTTGGTCTGTAAAAGTTCTATCAAATATAGAAGTTATAATCTGGCTAACTTAATACTTTCCAATTTCAAACATTTATTTTCGTAGCAAAACATTAATTAGTGAGATAATAGATGTGCATTTACGCATAATGGAGTAATTAACATTAACATATGGGCCATCAACACATATTTAAGACATGCCAATCCAAATTAGTACGTCTAAAAATACCAATCATTCTTAAAATTTTGGATCAGCAAGTCCTTGCTCCTAAATTCATGAGGATGGCTCAATTTTTTTATTATACATTTTTTATTAGTTATCGAATCGCAACTTAATGCAATATTTATGCAAATTTCTTTTACTTAACTAATAAAATTAGTATCCACACTCTCATATTTTACAAGCACTGTGTCAATGAACTTCTGGTCATAACATTCCTATATCTGCATGCTTATGCATATAGAGAATTTTTCCCACACTAACGCTGGCAGTAAATACTTTAACTATATGCCATTTGTTTACGAGTTTACTATAAAGTAAAATAAGTGTTAGGTATAAAAGAATCTGAAGTGGGAATGTATATGTGTCGAGTTGAAGATGCAATGCGTAATACTATTGACCATTCTAAAAGAAGCGGGATATAATTCTCATGCTAACGTAATTGCGTTACGCAAATTTACTACGGATTAACCATTCGATGCTACGGTGATAGAAGAAATTGCTAAGTAGAGATGTTTTCTCAGTTTAATGCCTTACTTTCAACACCAATTAAATTTGATTTAGAATGCAATCTAGCGATCTAGTATGTTAACTCAGATACTGTCTAGATAGGTAATTGAGTAGCCATTAGTTTAGGTTACATTTAATGTAAAATAATGTACGAATAAAAAAATAATACTTCTATAAGTTAGAAATTTCGGAAAATCCACGAACTTAAGTAGTTAGATCTTTGTTATCATCATGTTTAATTATCACTTACTATATGTGACCTGAAAAGTTGCGATTTTGATTTTAAAAGGCACAATATTTCAGTTATGTATTGGAACCAAAAAAAAACTTTTTTTTAATTGTCTGATCTAAATTTATTAAAAAGCAAATAAAATTCTACAATTCAGATTTATTATTTCAAAAGTCTTATTCAGAAACGGCTAACAATAAGTCTAGTTCCGCACGTGGTAAATTTAACTTTTTAGTGGACCGTTTTGTGTATTATAATTACACAGGGTGCCCAAAAAGTACTACATTGACAATAGTTTTCAAAACATTAGTGTTATCCAAAAAAGTCTTTTTAAACTTATCTTTTTCTTGAAGCGTTCCATTAGAAAATTTTCACAGAAATTGCGTTTGAAGTTCGCCCTTAACAATAATAACTAAATTGATAAGAAAAGAATGTTTAAGTTTAAAAATAAATGTATTTTTTTTTTTCAGAATAGTGCATTCAAATGTCTTTGGCTAGATGCATCTTCAAATCAAAAGAAATAAAACAGATGTTGATAATGGTAGTTCGTCGGGATAAAGGAATAACACACAAAGATGCTTGCAATGAGTTCAATTGAAATCCTATAAACTAAGCTATAGTGAGGAGAATTGTTAAAAAAATCCAGAAGATTGCATCTGTTGATGATTCAGCAAAAACTGGCCGACCAAACGCAACAACTTCTGAGAACAGAGCTGTAGATATTTTGTTGGGTGGTTGAAGAAGGACCGAAAATGTCACTGAAGGCCGCGTAAAAAAAACTTTTAAAGAAATAAATATCATCCTTATAAAATGCAACTACTTCACGAGTTAAATGAAGATGTCTATGACAGAAGAGATGAATTTTGGGAAGATATTATTGAAAAAAACCAATTATGATCCTACGTTTATTAATTAAGAATTCTCTAACGAAATCCATTTAAAAAAATGTGGATGGTTATGAAGAAAGAAACACTCGTAGCAGAAATTGTATAGGTAATGTAACATTTGACAATATCAAAATGGCCATTATAGCAAAAAAGTGAGTTTAATAATAAAAAAATTGAATAATAAAATGAGAAAGCCAAGTTGACCTATCTTGCAATGTTGCCATATTAAAAATGGTATTACCAACTCCAGACAGTTGTCCAGGATCAGTATATGATGAACTATAAATATTTTATGACAAATAAACCAGGTGAGACTTCTTAGGTTTTACTTGAAACGTCTTTAAGGTCAATCGGAAAGTATCAATATGAATGCTTTAGCAGCTATTTATAATATTCTATAAATAACGTTTATTTTCATTGTTTTTCTTAACATTATTTATGTAACATACTCCAATACCACATGAATGCGGAAACATTTATAAAAAACATAGGTTGGAATCATCGAAATTAATACATATTTATGAAGCAGTGTTTACTAATGAACAGATATTGTACACGTCTAAGACATTTCTTTTAGAAGGTTAAATTTTGGATTTGTTGCCGTAACTGTGATTTACCTTATTCGGGCAACCCCAAGCTTTTAAACATTTCCGACAATAATTTTAATACCATATCCAAAATACAATAAATCTATGGATAATTATTGGGGAGCGGACTAAAGGGCACAAAAGAAACAAAAAAGGCTTTGAAAAGGCCATAAAATGTTGACAAAAAAAGCATATTTCATAATAGGGCATGAAATTACAAAAATGGGCATAAAAATTTGTTAAACAACATAAAAATTACTATACCTAACTAATAACATTCTATTTTCATCAAAAATACATTTTCAAACCAAACTTTTATAAAAAAAAAATCTAAGCCCGAGAACAACTGATTATTAAATGCTGTTCTAAATGTCCCATTGTAAAGTTGTGTATTCTATCACTTAACATATTCTTGTAAGCCGAAGAACTTTCCTCTACGTCGACCTTTGTAATTGGTGCATATTTGAACTTTGTAATTGACGCGGGATTCATAATAAAATGAGTAAAAATTTCACCATTGTAAATTAATGCAATCTTTTGTAGTGTGCCGTATCCTTTTTTTACGCAGAACTTCGGTTAATTTGTTTATAACTATTTGACCAATACGTCCTGCTACAATATACCTGCTGTCTTTAAATTTGTCATTTGCACTGCAGCAACTAAAGGTAAATCCTGCATCTCAAGTGATTTTATAGTCACTTACATAGCTGTAATTGGTTTTATAAATGCCAAATTATTTTGTAATTCTACTTCTTTCAGTACGACCTGACAATCTTGTATTGCATTACTAGCTGTAGCTGGAAATGAATTTATAAATTTTTTGAAACTGTCAAAGGTATTTGTGTAGTACGAGGTGTATAAATTAAGTAATGAGACTGACAACGTAGCGTTTGATATTGCAAAACGGGAAGCACGAAACATGGAGGGGCGACAAATGGACATTGTAATACGCGTTCAGTACAAGTTTGAACTCGATCAAGTCATTTGATTGTCCGGGGTCGTTTCTTCCGTGAACCCGGTTTTCGTAGTGCGTTCTGCAAATGAAAGACATTGATTTCGAGATTTTGCTTCAGACTTGGGCAAAGTGCAACAGAAACTTTTGCAGAACTTCAATAGGCTTACGGAGACAGTGTTTTGCCAAAAGCCAAGGTTTTTCGGTGGTTTAAGGCATATTCAGAAGGAAGAGAGTCGATGGGAGATGAGCCACGTAGCGGAAGGCCTTCAACTGCAAGAGCCGATTGCAATGTCGACGATATCCGCGATCTTGTGGCATTAGATCGTCGGTTGACGGTAAGAATGATCGGGGCACAGTTGAACTTTCTCACACCATCGTTCTTTAACTTTTGACCAATGAGGGAAGAGAAAGGTGCCTGGACCTGCTGGAATCTATTGAAAATAATGGAAATTTTTTAGAACGTGTCATTACTGGTGATGAGAGTTGGATGTCCGAGTATGACCTGGAAGCAAAACGCCAGAGCATGGAATGGCACATTTCATGCTCTCCAAAGCCCAAGCAAGCAAGAATGAGCAAATCAAAGATCAAGAGCGTGCTGATTTGTTTCTTTGATAGCCAGGGAATCGTTCACAAAGAGTTCGTGCCTCAAGGTCAGACAGTTAATCAACATTTTTACCGAGAGGTTCTCGAGAGAGGGTCATGGGTGTGAGACCAAACATCAAGAGCGATTGGATCCTGCATCATGACAATGCGGCTTGTCACACAGCAATTTCCATAAACGGTTTTTTGGCCAGTAAAAATATTTCTGTGGCTCCTCAGCCTCCTTATTCACATGACTTGAGTCCTTGTAACTTTTTCCTCTTCCCAAGATTGAAAATTCATCTGAACGGACATCATTTTGGGATACTCGAAAACATTCAAAAGGCTGTAACCGACCAGCTAAAGGCGATTCCAATATCCAGCACTGCTATGAGGAATGGAAGAACCATCTACAACGCTCTGTGGCTTCCCGCGGGAGTTATTTTGAGGGAGACAACGTTTAATTGTAATTATATTGAAATAAAAATATTTAAAAATATTAGTATCATTACTTCATTTACACACCTTGTATATAGCGGTATCTAACCATGTTCCCCATCTTGCTAGACTGGTTGGGATGTGATTGGGTATTTAGTAATCTGTCTCTAAACATTTCTACAGTTAAAGGAGCTTTAACAAATATCTTTTTGTCACATGTTATCCATTATTTACTAACGGGATCTGCAATCTTATAGTACCAGCTACTCGATTAAGTCTGTGCGATATTCATAATTTAATATTCCGAGTATTAAATTTGCCACGTGTCGTCCACATAAACCTGTTGTTTCGTCTACACATATCCATATATAATTATTTCCATTTTTTTTTAATTTCTTGAATAACTTCTTTATACACTCTAGAAACTAATATATTTTTTGCGGAGATGGCTTTCATCAGGAATGTGCATTGCACAATATCTTTCTAAAAACGTTTTGAAATATTTGTTTTTCAATCCATGGATATATGGATATATTTGCTTTTATCAAAGCTTTGCAAAGATTTAAATTAAATTTTGATTGTTCACAAATATTTCGTTGCACGGCGATACCTATAGTTTGTTGTTTCTTGGTTTGACTTTGGCTAGTTTTAGTTTTTCCTGGTGCAATGATGTTTTGACATCCTGAGTTATGTTTCGGTATGTCAATTATATATTTATGCATCTTGTCACATGTTGAAAGAAATTTAGTAACGTGAATACATTTTATAATTTTAAGTGTTTTTTAACGCGCTTGGTAAAATTGTTGATTGCTTTTACATTCCAATTCCTTTACAATTCTTAATCCATTCTTCAACGGTGGGCTTTTGTTGGGGCATTGTACTACGAACGCACTTTAAGCTTAAGCATATCTTCTATAAATCCGGTGTTTAATAATTATCTTCATATATTATAACTTCTGCTGGTGATAAAATGTTTAACCATACTTTTAGTTGAAGGTACTTGCGTGTATAGTATCTACGCAACTGTTATCAATAATTAATCAATTACTTGCTACTTATTCTATTATTTATTCTTCTTGCGTAAACTGTTACTTCTCACGTTTGTTTCTGCATTACGTAATTGTAATTACGTATCTATTATTAATTAATGTGGTTATGCTTTTATAACCACATATTCAGGGACTACTTACGTTTTGGGAAGAAATTATATTAAAATTTATTACGTGCAAATGATGTATTTCTGTCACCAATTTACACAATTGATCAAATACAATAGTATTTATTGTACAGATTGGTGGGAAAAGTATTGCCGTAACTTATTTCTGAATATATGTATAAGGTATATTGCCGTATTTATTGGAGACGCAATTTCACTAACCCCCGCATTCTAATAGACGCTGCAAGAACATAATTCGGAATGGAATAAACGCCGCGTCTTAATGGGAAGTCCACACAATCAACGTCAAAAGTTGGTAGGGGAATCCCCGTTAACCACATTCAGATTGCATTCATACATACACATAGACAACGATCTTCTGTTGAATCCTTGAAATAATTACTTTTATCGAAAACCATCTCTGCGAATATCGTACGTTCAAAAATGAAAGCATGTAAATATATTTAAAAATATATAAATATACTTTTGTGTAGCAACAGGCATTCTCAGACCCAGACAGCTGTTTCGGGCTACCTAACCCTCATCAGTGTACGACGGAGGAACGCTGCTAGACGTTAGATGTCAATGGAGTTACTACGAAAGAGTCATTCTAACGTGAAGTAGACGATATGGCGTACTGAATGGCCTACAGACATTGCTTTTATATTTGTAAATATATATAATACACTAAATAAATCATAGAAATGTAAGTACCTTTTTGACTGCATTGTCAAAAATAAAATAAAAGCTAATCAAATTTTCATAGTGTGTATTATAATTTTCTAAGAGACAAATAATACTATACAGTACAAAAGAAGTATCTCTGAAAGTTAAGATGTTTAGCTATTATCGGCTAGAATTTGCAGGAAAAGTAAACCCTTTTTTGCATAGAGGGTGAAATAAAGGTATTTATGTGAGCCAGTTCATTCAGTTATGCCTTGACTCGCAATATAGACAACTGAAATAAATTTTGAAGCAAAATTGGAGTAAAAGGAACACCATTTAAATCAACATTTTCAAATAGTGGTTCCACATGCAAAAGAAAATAATAACCAGAACCAAAAATAATTTATAATTCTAGTTTGGATTATTTATAAAACTTCATATCATAAAGTAAAACTATCATTGTAAACATATGTATCCAACATAAATAAAAATCGACCCTGAAAAAAATGTATGGAGTGTCAGCTACTTCCAATTAATGAAGCATTTGGGGCACCACAATATAAGTAGATTAGTTATTGAAGAAGGTCGAGTAGAGAACAGATTCTATCGATATCTTGTGTCGATACCACAAAACTTAAACCATGTGAACAAAAAAGATTGATATGTCTAAATTGCTGCGTGAAGCTATCTTAGTTTAGTGTTACTGCTGAGTATGGTCACTTCCTTGTCGAAATACGTTTATATATATTTATGGGATGTGGTGTGTTTTTAACTGTTCTGTTAAATGTGTAGTTCCTAAGACCAAAATATAAATGCTCATAATTATTACGAGCAAATATTGCAACCTTTCCTTGAGCAGTTGCATAATGCTGAATTACAGCACGATCACTGAGATGGTGCATCGGCAAATACAGTTGCCACTACAATAGATTATCTTCCACAGTTTTATGACAACCGCTTAATTGGCAGACATTTGACCACCAAAATCTCCAAATTTAACGCTTTTGAGTTAGTTTCTTTTCGAATACCTAAAGAATAAACTTTTCAAGGCTCTCCTTCTACTCCTTTGAGACCTATAGCCAGTAGCAGTCTATGAAATAACGCAAAAGTTGTCCAAAATCCGTTCAACAATATGGAATCTAAAACTAATTTGTGTTTGCAGGATAACTGGGACCACGTGCCTACAATTTATTTTCTTTAAATACTATTTGAATACTTAATGATAACATATATCTTAGTGTCTTGCAACTCTGAATAAAATTTTATCAATAAATGTTCTATGTTTTAATTTTAAAATAATTTTGTTGATGATCCTTTCAGTATATAGCCTCACACATCAATCATGTTTGCTCTCTCCGTACACACATTTCTATAACGATTAACAATTTCTTCGAAGTTCAACACATCATTGTGTTCTATATCCAGATAAGAAAATACGACTTTCATGGGACTAGGAAGCACGGTTATCCTTTCCCTGTAAATTAAATGATACACCTGTGTTTTATCCGTATTGGTCATTGTTGTCATCATCACGTACTGAAATAGGTACGAAATCCACAAAGGTCATTTTTTGCTCACAAAATAATTCCATGATGTTTCATAACGTTGCAACCTTGACAGAAGAATCGGTCGCACCACCGTCTGTCCTCCAATTCGATCAATAAGTTCTGCCGATTATTCACACGGGAATGACGATGCGACCGTTCTATTAGCTCATCTCCATGTCTATCTTTAAAACTATAATCTGAACTGACCTTCTGCTATTGAACTTTCACTACATGTTCCTTGTTTATGGTTTGCACGACAGAAATAATGATAGCCGTTAAGTGGATGTTTAGTTCTTAAAATGCTTGCATATTTTCAACATAAAGTAAACATCTTTGACTACAATACGGATGTTATGTAATGTTATATTCATATAATAGGAAATACATGTTTTTATTATTTTAGATTTATGCAATTCCAAAAAAGAAACAAAGCAAGAGCATATACATACATTTTTTAGAAAACATATTTTAATTTTAATTATATAACTACTGTGTATACAGCGCTGGCCATTTCTAAACTTTAAAGCAGTCTATAAGTAATGCATTTCATCAAGCAGCGATGTCATATCGCGGATCACGAATGACCGACGCAATCTCCCAAATGCAGTCGTGCTTTGTAGGTGGGGTGCATAGTACAGTATTTTCCCTTTATATACATTATTACTTTAGGAAACCATTAAATTAGATTCATTATTTTGGTTTCTTTGTCAAAATTTTATAATAGAATGATTTTCACTACCGAGGAAAGAGTCCAGATAATTAAATGGTATTACTCTGGTAGAACAGCAGAGAAAGTGGTCGGTCGTTTTATATTTTCGTTTGTTTCTTTATATCGGTTTTTCATTCACTTCAATGTCGAATGTGTCCTGGTATCCTATTTACGATAATATTTCAGCTTCTATAGAAATGCCTCTTCTATTTTTTACATTGTCCGCTATTATAAAATTTTCAGTTTGATATTGCACATTAAAAGCTGTGCTTAATGCATTGCTGTCTCTAAATATAGTATTGTCCATTTTTGATTATTATTGAATCTTGAAACGTTTTAAAACACCACGCACAAATTAATCAAAAATGCAATCGCAATTTATTTGGGTAATATTCGCATTTTTCACGTTATTGATACGCCTTGCGTTTTTTTCGACAAGCACGCAGCCTCCATACAACGCTTGTTGGATACTGGCCTCATGCGCCGTACTAGCAGTTCATATATACATATGTATAAGTATAACGGTGTGGCAATTATGTCGATATTTTACATTGCTAGTAGGATTCAAGATCTGTCGTGGCCAGCAGTGTATATCCAGGCGTAACCGGCTTACTTACAAGAGCATAAATTATGCTATAGTAGCCCTGACATTGATTTTAATACCATTTATTTCTGTAGATGTACGTATTGACCACAACAACAAAGAGATTGTATCATATAAGGTTCGGAGTATTTTCTAACCACAGCACGGGATTAGTATTTCTAAGAAATTTATGAAAAGTAACTTAGATTTGAATGGCTTTATATTTTTAAGAAGTGGGCAGAAAGGCAGCTTCTTAATATGGACTTGGGTAAATTAAATTAAAAATGGTACAAAGAAGACCCACATTGCGTATCCAAAATTGATTTGAATCAAAATAGTACTAATTTCATGTTTATATTGTGCTACTATGAATGGTTATTTAGTAATCTAATCGATTGTACTATTCTTCTTATTCACACTTTTTTTCAATGTACCTGTACAGAAGATATACATAAAACATAAGAAAGACAATTTACCAAAAAATATGGTTCCATGATTAATAAAAATGAGATTAACCTACGCTATTAACTAAAGCAATGGATTGGCAAGTTATTATATAATCGCACGGCAGAATTTAAAAAAAAACCTGTAGTCAGAAATACATAGAAGATACAAATAGTTAATATTTTTAAATCGTCTGTGACGGGTTGCTCTTAAATTGAGTATATTGCATTCAAACACTTATCAAGTGTATTTTGTTTATTATGCAAGAAAGTGTCCCACTAATTTGCAGAAAACTTATAGAAAAAGTCAAGATCAACCAACGAATTAACCAAAAGATATTAACCAAAGAAGAAATAATAAAGATTGCAAAGACTGTGGGGCAGCACAATAAACACACTGTTCGGATTACTCCTCCCGCACAAAGTATTAATTAATTCGGAACGACACGTGTTTCGGGAATACGTCGAACACACTCCGTAACCTTTTAGAAAAGCCTAAAGACAAACCGCAAATGAAACAAAAGTCGGGAAATTATAAAATTACATGTGGAGATTTTGAGAAATTGGGCAGGCAAAGAGGTCTAATGAAACTAGGTATAAGGAGCATATCTCCCACTATCGACATGGGAGAGCAGATATGTCTGGCGTTGCGGAATGCTAAAGACCGGACATAATATAAATAAAGATAATTTAAAATGAAATCGGTAACTTTGACGCCCGAGTTAGATGCTTATGAATCCATTTATATTGAAAAGAATGAAAACCTTCTTAATTGGGAAGAAGCGCCCTTGTCATTTTCCCTGCTGATGAATTTATTGCAGTAATAAAAGCGTGCACTTGAGAACACTCGGGTGGTCCTTCTAAGAATTTTTGCGTTCGGGGGGTGTGAGAAGGTTGTACATATGTTGGGGATGGATAGAAGGAATGAAGGGAGAAGGAAAAGTAGCGCATGTTTTTAGTTATAATTATTTTTGCGTTCATTCGGTTATTCGCCATGATAGTCCGAATCAACGTATTCCCGAAACACGTGGCGTCCCGAATAAATTAATAATTTGTGCGAGAGGAGTAATCCGAACAGTGTGTATGAAGAAGTAATAGTTTTTTATGACATCGTAGTAATAACACCATACGGATGTACAATAGCAGAAACCAAATCTACAGACACATCAATGTAACTACCCAATAGCAAAGGCACCTATTATATTCAATTACTGTTTCTGATCATGCCTACCAATTTAAAAAACACTCTGTCATTACACAAAAAATATATTACGATTCACCTCACTTGTAATTATTGGTCTTTGTTATGAATTCATAAATTATTGGCTATTTTGATACCATGTGCGCATATATAGAGGCAAAAACTGAAGTCTACCTTGAAACTGTAATTATATCTACCTATCAATTTCGTCATATTGAATTCCATCGTAAAACTATGTGTTTGAGACGCTCAAAAATATAATGCGCATGTTGTACTTAATCCCGGTCTTTTTTTTAACGGTAGTACCTATTTATAGTCTATTTGCCATAAAAGGCGAGGTCATGTCATAACCATGTCCCCAAAGTTTTGTTTACATCTACTCAAAACGTTTTGTCATATCGTGAAATGAATGTGTGAAAGAATTGCCAGGACTGTGGGCTGATATCACTATTACGCAGTATCGGGAAATCCACACCGCACAAATTAATTTAATAAAATTCGGGACATATGTTTCAAGAGCACGTCGGC
>JARFOC010009522.1:0-10899 GCA_031763485.1 Osmoderma eremita | reverse complement strand
CGTATTCCCGAAACACGTGTCGTCCCGAATTAATTAATACTTGTGCGGGAGAAGTAATCCGAACAGTGTGTTTATATTGATATCGTATTTGGGGAAAACAGTTTTTCTACGACATTCATTTTCAACGGCACTGTAATTTAAAATTTGAAAAATAATAGAAACTTTCATTTAAATTAATTTTTGAATTTGACACTATTTAACCTGGTGTGTGTTTTTCTGTAATGGATCTGTTTTAACATAGAATTCTAATGAGCGAAGACACCTGATGCTTACAATAAAACTATAATCCCCCATACTCCTGCTAAATTAAAGTACCTGGCTATCACCTATTAACGATCATACGGGCATTACAGTTAATCAAGCGAATTAAAGTTAATCGCATCACAATATCGAAACTGTATTTAAAAGACTGCACAACTATACACGTATGACACGAATTTTAACTAAGGACGAATATCGGCTATATAAACCGAATACTGTGAATTAGTTTCTATCAGTTTAAAGTCTTACACCGTTGCACACCAAACAATTAAAATGCGTAGCATTCATCTAGTCGGCGTTTCGATACTTTACCTTTGCATTGTGAATATTATTTACGCTTACGACTTCCCCAACGCCCAGCAAAAAATACCGAGAATTGGCAGGAGCAAACATCCAATCGACCCCAAGAACGAAGCTTTCGAGAAATTCTTCCTAAAGGCTTCCAAGTCAGTCCCGCGCATTGGCAGAAGTGGACCTCTAGCAGTAAGAATCTTAACTACTTTAAATTAAAAGTAACCACATTCAATTCAATGAAATTTAGGCATACTACAACGAAAATGCGGACACATACGACAGCAATTTTAAACGTAAGTTGTTTGTGTTATATTGCATTAATATTTCACCTGCGAATTTAATATACATAGATCCAACATGGGCCGATATTTCTGATAAATTCGAGTACGAACCTGAACTCTTCGGGAATCCCCAGCTATTGGAGGAATACGAAACAGCTTTGTCTGATGACCCTTTAGTTAATGATATTCCGAGCAGGAGGAGATTTAAGCGGGAAAATTCATATCAGAGCAAACCCTAAAATTAATATCGAAAATTGTCAATTCTTGTGCCTGAATAAATTATATTTAGAATTTGCTTCGTTGCATATCTAGATGGATGTAGTAGTCGCTTTTTGCTGTTTTAGATGATTGTGTATTATTATTGTGTTGTTGGATAATAAATTATTTAAAAAATATAAAATATATGTTTATTAAAAACGATTATTATTAATTACTGAACGCATATTACAAGGTAAAATTATTGAACGCAGCTATTTACCTTGACACAATTACCTTACTGAACGCGTGCTTTATATTCAAATCATGTTGCAACATAACCTTAACTTCTTCCTTGACTTGCTACTTATTAATCTGCTATAGATTCGCGATTAAAATATTGTGAAAGCATATTACTATAGGTATTGTGTGGTAAATTTGTATTTCTTAGAGCGTATCTTAAGATATTTTATATCATGTCTGAAAATGATAGTTCTGCCTTGATTGAACAAGTTGACTCTAAGCTTAAACTGCATGTATTCTCTACGGAAATAGGCGAAAAGACTATATTGTATCAAGTGCTTGTGATGAAAGATTCGCTTATGATATTCATAAACCATATGGACGTGAGAAATCTGAATGACTTATCGATTGCGATGCCCAATAGATTCTTCGATACGCAGGTTTCTACGAAGCTTTTCGGCGACTTCGTAGATCCAGCGTCGCAAGCGTTAGCTGCTAAGGTATCAAAGAAATTAAACAAACCAGTGTTCATTAGTTATAATGTGGAAGCTGATAGATTTTTATTGTTGGCAGTGGAAAAACAATTGTTTCTTGAAATTAAGACTCATCCTGAGAAATTTGGGCAAGAATTGAAAGCTACAGACTGAAAGATTTAATAGGTGCTTATTGGAGAATTACTTATATTAAAATAATTAGGTAAAACATGGAGAATTGGTGGCTAATAAAATTATTAAAAAAAAAAACGATTTTTGTATCTAATACTCACATTTATTGATTCTAATAAAAAAATTATCCATTCACATATGTTTATAATAAATATTTTTGTTATTATTATACTCTTGTGTGGAGATATATATTTCTTCACATTAAATATACTTTATTGGTACTAATTGTTATCCTAAAATTGATATATTAAAACACAAAACTGGAAACACAACAATAATCTTTTTAAAAACTAATCGTCTCTTTGTATATCCATTAAGTTTCAATATAAAACCAAGTAACGTAATTAATACCATTAAAGTTTAATAGAAAAAAGAAGACCGTTTAACATCATAACAACATTAAACATAACTCACCACAAAGGATGGTAATAATAATAAATATATACAAGGTGTATTATCATCCTACATACAACAATGGCAGTAATGAGCTATTTTCACTACAGAATGAAATTCTAAAATAATACATGCCCTCATAAAACACCATCCGATTCAAGAGGATGTATGCCGAGATCATGCATCACAAAATATTATATTTCATATCATTAAACAAACTCTTATTGTGTCATCCTAAATCTACGTTTCCGATAATTTAAATCTCTATTGATTAATATTGAACATTTATTTGATATCACAAAATTCATACCATACAACAAACAAGTTTCAAATATCCTAAATGTTTGAATAGTTTTTTTTTCGTGATTAGTTTGGATCATTGTCTATTTTCCTTTCTCTTGCGAATTTAATGTGTCCGCTAAACCATTTTTTATGTTTTTATATCGTAAGTTGGTGACAACACTGAATGTAGTTGCGGTTATTTTCTCGGTGAATATTTGGGATTGGTTGGCATGTGCGTGAAACTTCTTAGCTCGTACGACATGTCTATTCCATGCGCAGTAGCCGTGTCCAAGTCTGATTTTCTAAATATAATCATTCTAATATCACTGTGTAGATATATCCGACCGGATTTTGAACTCATAAATCTGAAAATATAAAGCAAACCGATTAAAACTAGCGAAGATAGTATTATCGATAGTACTATAGAAGTATCGATAGTTCTGGTTTTAATATTTAATTTAATATTCAGTTAAACAGTGTTATTCCAGTGTTGCAAGGGCGAAAGGGATTACCTTAAACCAGAGATACTATGTCTAACACTTTTCCTTCGCAAGCAGCCACTATATAGGTTACGATTCTACTGAGGATGGCAACTTAGTTGCTGAAATACGTATCTAGAGTATTTTCACTTCATTGAGCTGGTAAAGGTATTTTTTGTTTTAGCCCTACCTTTTTAAGCCATCATATCCTATTAGTGTATACTGCCTACTGATAAATCTTCATACATAGAGGGCTTCAATCTTCAGGAAGAAGATTTCATTGGAAATCTTCTTCAAGGGCGTTGTAAAGAACGAATCCCAAATCCATGCTTTATTTTTGTCAGGAAAGGGAAAGTAGGTATGCCTTAAATTTTGCAAACAAAACATAATTGAAGCATCCAGCTTGTTCCTTTGGTAGTGTTATGCGATATTTCTAAAAATTATAAGTTTTGGAACGATTCCACATTTCAATTGTGACTCGTTTCTCCTACAGTTCCAATTTTAAAACTGTTTCTTAAATTTCGAAACAAGCAGAAGTTAATGTAAATCCGAAATCGTTCAGATTTTTGTAGAGAAGGATTTTGCGTCTTCTTCCATTAAAACACCTCACTTCCTCATGTAGCTCGAAAATCAAGTCAATGTTTTTCCCTTCGATAGCCACCTTACTTGAGTGTGCATTAAGAGTTTGTAGTGGTCACTTACCATTTCGTTGTATAGTTCAGCGCTCTACTCTTGATAAAATTTATGATTTTGACGCAGTCGTTCAATGTTTGTTTCAATTCCACTGGAATCCTCTTGGTTCTCGGTGGACGGCACAATGATGTTACTTCTTCGATTCTCGTCCTTAGGCGTGTTATACCTCCGGGGCTTTGGTTCCGTCTGCACTAACTCCTAAACGTTTTGCCCAGTCAATCTTGTTTATGTTGAAAAATGCATTTAATTTTTCTAAAGTTTTTCGGCAGTGGTTTAATTAAAAAATCACCAAAAAGCAAGTCCTTAAGATGGTGTCACATCAGTAGTTTCATCCAATGGAAATATACGAACTCTCTCTATTAATTGCATTTACGGTAATGAATGAGATTTCTTAGAAGGGAAAGAAAATTGAATTTTTGGATTGATAATTTAAAACCTTTAAAACAGATTGCTTTAAAATATTTAATTTGTCCTGCAACTTTCGAAAGCAAAAGACTTTCTTTCGAAATTTATTATTATCTTGCAATAGATTGAAACCAAAAAAGTTTAATAGCCATATGTCACTTTTCCTTAATTTTAATTTAAAATTATTTTCTTCTGTTGAGTAGTTAAATTAATTTTCATTGTGTAATAAATTATTTCTACAAAATCATATTAATACACTTTATTATCCTAATAATATGGATATTATCCAGAATTTCTCTTAAATATTATGGAAACTATCGATTGTAATTTTCACATTACTAGAGTAGTTTCAAACTGGGAAGATGGCAAGCTGCGCGAACCATGTGACAAATGTTATTCCATCCCAAAAATATTGACGAACGCTATTTGCCAACGGCAACTGATCAACGGCCATGCCATGTTACAGTAGAATTTTGCTGCTATGATATAACATATATCTTTATCTCTCTCGGTTCTACTAGTATGAATATGCGTTTCTGCGTCGGTGCCTTCCCATTTTGAAATTACTCTAACCAAGATTTGATATTGACGTTTACAAATGTCAAAAACGTCATTTCCTATCTATCACACTTCATTCGCGTATAGATAATATATTCTTTTACCTTAAATGTATTAAATATCTCAGCCACTTTGGACCCCACTCCAAATTCTCGTCTTTACAATTGGTCGGCATGTACAGAGTACGTTGTCTGATGAAGGTTTGAGAATTTGGAGGCATATCACTGAGGTCGTACATTATCACAAACATCTTGACGACGGTACCCAAGGGGTTGGAGAGCGTCACTTGTACGGTACCGGTTTTAGGAACGTTGTAGCCTTTCTTTCCGATATTAATATGTCCCTAAAATCGCATTGCCGTTACTGAAAACGCGGCGATTGGAAAATTAAACTTGAACTCACCAGGTAAGGCGATGATACCTTATCGTTGTCTCCTAGGGTGTAGAAAAACACGGTAACCGGCACTATTAAATGGCGAGGGACAAAAGATCCGCTTGCTCCTAATTCGGCTGTAAACCCATGGACAGTAGAAACTGGTTCTAGTCTTCCATTCAGAACAGATTCTTCAAAACTACCTGTTTAAATAGTATAATCGCATTATTCTTTGATAAAAACATATGAATGAAATAATAAATTATCGTTTATAACATTTTATATAGCTACTTTTTGCCTTATTATGACATATATTACGAAATTTAAAAAAAAGTAATCAAAAGAGAGGAAAGTGCTTTGTACTATACATAAAATGTTAATATTAGAATGATTGCAAACTACTATGCATGACAAAAATGTTGTTGAAGCAAAGACCTATAAACGTTCTAGAAACGTTTATGTTGGTTTTTACTTATAACAAATATTGAACACCAATCACAAATTAAACCTATTTCAAGTGATGATTAAAAAATAATAACACACAAAATTAAGGTGATAAAAAATACGAACAAAATGGTTAATTACGTACCGAAATTTGATAGAAAATAAGAAGAGACCAAGGCACTTTCTTCGTCGGTATATCTTTTTCAAATTTTTGACAATTTTGGATAGAGAACATAGGGGTTGTACGTACTTAATATGTGTTTACGGGGTGATATCATCCTGACACCGTCATCAGTTAATCATCACATAAACTGAGAGAGACAGAGAGTAGTAGTGGTAGTAGTAAGTGTCTGATATTGCAGGTTCGAAATCCCTGTCTACGCCCTTATACGTTAAGGCGTGAATGTGTTGTTGTAGTGTTACGAACCTAACAAATTTGCCGAGTGTCCCCTGCGGTAATATTTGTTGATCGGCGGCGGCTCCCTCTTCGGGAGGCCGGAGTAACTGTCCGGACTGCAGGGAGATACTATGCTGCCGTCACTCTCGCTGTCTTCGTCCGCTGTCAAACTAGCAGAAAAAAGCGCACTGAAAGAAGAAAGAAAAAAGTCAGACATATTCGGTTTGGTTGTCATCGTTCATCTTAGACTATAAAAGCATTGAACATCAACGTTAAAGGCACAATGTCCTAGCCTAGGATTGTGTCTGGCTTGAGAAAGAATGTGAAAGAGTTTCAAAGTCCTGTAAGGTGTTTTTAAGTTAATATCTTCGTTTTCAATAACTCTGTATATTTGGCATTTCGGTTTCAAATAACTACCCAGAGATGGCGCGCTATGTACAATTTTACCAGAATAGTTTTAATAATTCCGAAACTAACCAAACGTAACAACTCCTAATTGATGCGCTTCTCAAAACGTCTTATAGTGAATTGTTTTAGAAAAGACTATACCGTTCTATTTACTTCTCGATAATTGCTAATCTCTCTGTATCAATTCATCTCTATCAGTTCATATAGCTCTTGCAATTAAACAACCGACTTTTGACATTTCGTCTTTTCATGACATGGTTGCCGCGCATTACAAAGCATATCATATCAAATATATGGATAGGATATGGTTAAAAAAATACGAAAACTATCAATATAAAATAGAACGTCAAAATAAAATGGCAAATGTCAAGTAAGTACGCTGACAATTTGCTAAATGTGAAGTAGTTTACGCATGAAATTCTTCTATCTCTAATAAAACAATAAACAGTTCTGTCTCTCTTTATCGACGTAAAATTTTTTCATTGTGCTTATGAAACACACACAATATAGTAATGTTACATATATGGTCCCATTTACATATTACTAATTTGACGAGTCCGGTACCCTCTCGAGCCACCATTCGCCGTTGACATGCGAATAAAGGGCTACTACCACTACGTTAACACTAACGTAAATTTATTGCAACTTCTTCTGTACAATTTTTACAAAAACAAATGTTACATTTAAAAAAGTGTATTCAAATTTATATACCTTTTAATAGCTGAAACCGAATTAATACTGGAGTCGAAGTCGAACCTCTTGCCCCTACGCGCAGGCGCCGGGCTACTAGTCAGTGGTAAACCGGTACGCGAATGGAACACCATGGACGCAGCGCTGTCCAAGGATTTTCTAAACTTTGCTTGTTCCATGGGGGATGGTATATCGATGTTGGGCGGGCTGCCGCTAGATGGCTTGTCATTTTTCGTCGCCCTATAATCTAGATCGTCACCCGAGAGCTCTTCCTTCCCATTCGAAGTGTTAGCGGAGTCTTTATTGATACTATTATCCTGACTACTATTCGTATTGCTATTACTACTAGCGATAACATTAATACTAGCACAACGTTTCGGATTGACATCTGGATAGTCTTCGAAAGTGATGCGCTGTCTCGCTTTACCGATGTATGACGCCGAAGGGGGTAGATTGTTATTGTTCTTGTAGTTTAGGGTAATCGGTGTGGCCGGATGTATGTTAGAGACATCTTTCATCTTCCTGTAAAGCGGCTTCGTCTGTTTATGTTGCTGATTGTGGTGATTGATATTCTGATTATTACGAACGGAATTATCACAATTATTATCTATGTAAATAGTAATTTTCTCCTTATTGGTACTATGATTACTACTACTATTATTACTATTACTACTTCTGCTAAAGATAATATCACTCCTTTCACACGGATTATTATCACATTTACTACTATCACTTGCACTACATTCTCTCTTATTATCGCCGGCTGATATAGAAGAACTAGATGATAATAGTGGGGGTATAACTGCCCACCCTGATTTGGTGTAAATAGCTTGATTATTATCTCTACCTGCTCCTCCCACTCCTACATCCGAGGAAGTTGATTCGAGCTTTTGTTGAACACATTTCAAGCCGGCGCCATTTCTGATATTCGCATTATTCGTATTGTTGATACTGCTGCCACCTCTCGGTGAATTATTGTTAGAACTATTACTATTATTAAAGTTATTATTATTATTGCTGAAATTCTGGACGTTATCTTCACATTGAAGGCGGCAATTGCGCAGTATCAGCGTGACCGTATCGTTGTTCTGCTCTTGGGGCTGCGCGTGCCGACGCAGTTGCCTGCTGAGATCATTTTTGTATTGGTGGAGGTTGGTGGTGGTATCGATCGGCGAAGAACCTCCGGGACAATTCAACACCTTCACCTCGTTCAAATCCAATTTCGGCGATTTCAACAACTGTTCAGTGTTCGGGCTGGAATTCCTCTTCTCCAATTTCATTTCTGAATTTTTTAGAAACTTCTGCCTGTACATATTCGCCTTGGCGATGTCAAAATGTAATTTCGGTAACTGTCTCGATGTTGAGGGCTCCGCCAGTACGCCATTTCCACTATTAGTATTGTTTTTGCTGTTACATATCCTCTTCAATTTAGCAAACTTACACTCTTTCTTCGTGCTAGATTCGAAATCATCCAAATCCTCGCAGCGATGTTTCCCCTTCAAAGTACAAACCGTGTGCATCCTGTCATCGAAGAGAGCGCCACTCTCTTGTACAGACGATGAAGGTTGCACCGGTTGTTCGATTTTTAATTGCTTCTCCAACTCAGGCAGTTCGCATTTTTGGCATCGCAGTTTTGGTACTGTTGACATGCGCGGTAAACTCAATAAAGTAACGTTAACAACCAAACCGTTCCCCAAATCGGTGGCGGGAAAATTGTGCTTGGAAACGGTCGCCGTGAATTTGGAACATTCATAAGTCTCCCCAGGTATCGCTAAACGGTAACGGAAATTTACCGGTAGCAGTTTTACGTTCGATTCGTCCTGCGAGAGCCAAGCCGATATTTGCGAAAAATACAATTGTGAACGTACAGCGCTGATCAGTTGATTCAAGTTTACTGGCGTCGTGACTTCTGTAGACCTGAAAATTGATGATTAATTGAATTACACATGGAACATTACACTGGCTTAAATGAATTACCTACGATGGCTGACTGTGAGGTACCATTGCTCTAAGAGAATTCCTCCTTGTATCGACTCGGAACTATGAAGTTCGTTGGTCTCGCACGAACATGTCGGTACTAGGAACACCTCAACGCATACAGGTATATTTTTCCGCCATAGACTGAGGACCTGGGATTGAACGTACTCATATTTCTTACACTAGAAACAAAAGAATAAGTATTATACGCATGAATTAACGATAAAAAATAATTTTAGCTAAGTTAAAAATAGCTTTAAATCATATTCGAAAAAGATGATTTTAAATGTACACACGTCAATAAACACACACATGTGTTTATTGTGCTGCCCCACAGTCCTTGCAATATTTACACATCAATGACAAAAATTGGAATACAATATAGTCCATTTGCGTCAAGATTGTATATATAGGTTTTGTTCAAACAGTTAGCGCCCGTTGCAAATGATCAATGTACAAACAAGAAAAAGAAATTCTAACTCCTAGAAATAGTTGGCTGTTTATACTAAAGCGCTGACTGGTTGCTAATCAATCAGCAACGGTTAGAATAATACCTGGTTTAGGGAACAATTTTTAGTTAGAGACCTGCGCATTGTCGTTTACTAAAGAAGTGTCAAATATTGCCAAGAGATGTGAGTTTCGCCATGATACAAATACATAAGGTATGCTCATAAGCTGCCCTAAATTTCTCCCTCTTTGCGCAGCTTACGATTTCTTCCGATGCGCGTCAACAAGTACCTCAATTCACGTAATTTCTTGTGATAGTTGCACACATATGTGGTTATTTACGCAAATTGCAAATTTTTACGTGTGTAGCTAACAGAGTTTTTGCCAATTCAATTAATGCATAATATCAAAGCGGCTTCTGTTGGGATATATTCACGAATCTTGCACCATATTTACTGGATTATATCGGCCCACAACTATAATGCAGTGGTAGGTACAGATTCTCACTAATATATTAAATAAATAATATTACACATGCCTTGCAATGAATTTAATATAAATGCTCTATTCAGATTACCCAGCTTTCTTTATTGTAAAACGTAATACACGTCTCTTGTGGAGTGGTAAAACTACATCGGATACACGTCACAAATGTCAGCGCATGAGCATACCTGTATCATGAGTTTAGCACATGGTTAGAATTACTTAGGTTAGAATATTCTGTTTATTTCCCCTGTTTATATTCTTAATTGAAAAAGTCAGACATTGAAAGCGTGATTCGAGTGACGTTGAAGTAAGTTATTTGACACGAGTAGCTACAGGAATGAAAAAGAAATGTTACAGGTACCCAGAAAAAAACCAAAAAATTAAAATGTGGCGGAAACCGTACCACAATATAGTGAAGCAGATTTCTTTGAGCACTTTAGTGATAGTAGCGTTCTAGCAACCACCTAAACACACCTAACCGTGTATAGAAAATATAAACAAAACTGACGTTTACAAAAATATAAAAGGAAAGACATATAGCAATCTATGTTTATTTTAAAAACATGTTCAAAACTCTGACTTAATAATCGCATCTGACGACATATTTAGTTTTAATTCATTTATATAAAACATAAATAACAATAAAACACAATTCCCTGGCACATAAACATTTATAGACAACAGCTGACATTGACACTAATGACAATCAGTCTAATCAATTGTAAAATGGCATATGTCCCATAGCAAATCGCACGGATTGCACTTGCGTTTCCGTTTCCGGTTCCACGTGTGGTCACATAAGGGATAGCTACATGTAATGTTCATAAAACTAACATGAAAGCAATAGCTCGAAAATCGTAGGTTGTACATGTTGTAAACAGTACCGTATATAGTCTGATATGGTGATAGCGGTATCCATGTAATATATA
>JARFOC010009511.1:0-10899 GCA_031763485.1 Osmoderma eremita | reverse complement strand
TCGTACAGAGGCGTACTCTTTTAATTTAAACACAATAATACTAGATAATCTAAATACCCTCAACTTAAACTTTCCCAGAACTGCACGAACCTTACTTTCTGTTTAAATAAAAAATATTTTGAATTTTACCGTTCTATTACAATATAAATAATATCCCACACAAAAAGAAAACAACAGTCAAAAAGGAAAAAACACACCATCGAGATTATATGTACCAAAATAATCTAGAGAGTTGTTCCATAAATTACATAAACCCAAAACCAAACGGGTTCGTAGCTGACGAATTCATTTCACTTTCACTCTACACTTGTTTAAACAGATATCGCTTTAAATAAGCGTTTTAATGTCCCTACTATATACAGTATGCCGGATAGTTCCATGGACATGTTACTAACACAAAGTTCCATCCAACGTTGCCAATGATAAAAGCACGGAAACCAGGCTATAATATTACTTAGCCAATTACTTGATTGCGTTTTGCGCATACAAAACAAAAATAAAATACCTACTCATGTTAGGATATTTGACGAAACTTCATAGTAAACAATTGTTACAGCAGCCAGTCAATGCTTTCCATGGCTAGGTAAATTTTATTTAATCTTCCATTCATTAAGAAATCAAAATCCATTTTTTCAATGTTATCTATTCTTTCTTTTTCGTTAAATACGTAGTTGATTATGAAATTTATTTTCTTTGCCCCGTTAAGAAAAAAAAATATTATAAATTTTTGTTAATATTTTAGACGACATTAAAATATAGTAGATAAAAAATTATAGGGAAACAAGCGCGTATTCATAACGAATTTAATGTTGGCTTAGATAATGGCTCAAGAACCATAAAAAAATATATTTATTACTTTGATAAAGTCTGTGCCTATATACATAAGAACGCTATTGTTAACTGCTTTACTATCGGAGCTATTAAGTTGGTAAATCTAGCAAATTCTACCAACTTACAAACTGTCGTCTTTTATTCTTTGAATGTGGCCCCGTCAGCCTAGTTCTTTGTCGATGTTGCTTGTATTTTGCTTCTTTGTCTATCTGGTAATGTCCAGGACATACATCTGTAGGTTAGTATTGGTTTATACACTGATTAGAAGACTGATTTTGGCTTATTTTATCTCTTTTTTGCAAATAAATTTATAATTCATGGTGTAATACAACTTTAGTGTCCACAATATCCAAGTGAAACTTCATTTTAACATTTATTAGGGCTACACAGAATTTGTACCCCTAACACAAACACTTTTTATCGTAGGTAAACAAACTAGTTGATCAACCGTAACATTCTAGTTCAAACTGGTCTAATATACAGAAGAACATATAAACAAAACATATGAATCTCTATCAGGGCCGTCTTAAGCTAGGTGAGGGCTCTAGGCACTGGGATGCATAGGGCCCAAATTTAGAATTCTATATTAACAGGAACCAACAACATTAGCGCGCGTATAATTATTTTTTGAAAATTTATGAACAAACAAAAAAACATACTTAAAAAATCTATACCGATACAAGAGGTACTTTCCTAGACTGTCTATTGGCAAAATCGCGAAGTCTATTTCTTCAAGCACCTGGCTCTCTCATTGGACATCAGCGACAAACTGTTAAATTTTTTCTTTTGATCCTTTTCAGTTTTGAGAAGGACCGTTTTCCACTGTAGTTAGTGATCATCAATCATACATTAACAGATTCTAATTGCTTTTTCAATATCCGGAAAAAGCGTCTTCAATATTATTTTCTTTTAAAAGATGATATCCTAAAATACTCATAGCCTCTTTACTCTCACTATTTCGGACTTTTGTAAGATATTCTGTTAGGTGCATTCCATCTCTAACTTTTTCGCGCTAATGTCACTGTAATAGATTTTTAGCAATCACAAACAATCGAATCTTAATTAACAGTCTACTTGACCAAGCAAAGCATTTCCAATATATTAGTATGTAAAGTAAACAACGCTGTTTTTCTGAGATTAGCTAAGACTAAACAAGCAACCAACTTGTAAACCTTGTAATAGTCATCGAATCTTAATTAGGGTAGGGATAGTACTCTTTTTCTTTCACTATTTGGTCATACGTATGTATTTAACGTGTGATTTTCGACTAAATATATTTCTGTTATATTATCTGTCTACACACGATGGGGAGCATTCGTATATAAGTGACTACAAATACTTAACACATAATGATGTGAAATGAATAAATGATAAAGTCCGTTGACCTTTCCAAGTATGTCAGGAAGTATATATATATATCATAAACGCGATGCCGTATTTATTACTATTATACATTACATGTTATTTTAGTATATTATTAAAGAGTTTGTTTATTCGATATTCCAGTGAGTTCTAGAAGACTTTTTGGGAAAGTATAAACCAAGAGCGTATATTCATTTAAAACAGTTTAAAATTTAATTTTCTATTATTTGCCGTGTCCATAAGAGTAGTATTTATTAAATTCTAACTGTTGGTAATACGTTTTTAAGAAAAATGACAATAATAAAATTATAAATAAAATCGGAAATATTGACTCGACTGATACTAATCATAGACATAAATATTTTGTTAAATATAGTGGTTATTGTTCTAATTCTTACTCTGCACCAACTGGCGTGCCATAAGGTTCTTATCTTGGACCTTTACTTTGTATGGAATAGAAAAAAACATCAGATTTCAAAGGGATTTTTGATAGTATTTTGTTCGACTTCAGTAATTTACATCATATATTTCTAGACGTTCAAAATGTGTTCAATATTGTGGCTCTGGCGTGCACCAAGATTCTAACCTGGGACCTTTATTATCTATAAATATATAAAATGTAAACGGATTATAAATGATTTAGGAGTATTTTCCTTTAGCTTCAATAATTCCAATCATACCTTTCTAAACGCGAATAATTTATTAAATCTAACTGCTATTGTTCTAGTTCTTACTCTGCACTAACAGGCGTGCCACCAGGTTCTTATCTAGGACCTTTACTTTGTATGAAATAGAAAAAAAACATGGGATTTTTGAAAGTATTTTTGTTCGGATTCAGTAATTTATGCCATAGATTTCTAGACGTTAAGAATTTGTTAAATATAACAGCTCCTGGCGTGCCACAAGGTTCGAATCTGAGACCCTTACTTTGTATAAAATACAAGCAGCATTTTTAACAGGATATTTGGGACTATTCCTGTTCAGCGAGCTTATAATCATACTTTTCTAAACGTCGCGATTTATTAAATATGATCGCTATTGCTACTACACCAAGGTTCTAACTTGGGACCTTCAATACCAGGATATTTGTAATAACGCCATTACAGAAATTGTGCCATAATATTTATGCCGTGTGTATAGGGCACAATAGTCAATAAATAAAATATAAAATAAATATACATATAAAATACGACAAATATGCAAAAATACAACATACAAACACTAAATAAATGGGACAGGCAATGTATAAATAAAAATATATAGAATGCAGATTATAATATTTACACATTTGCAATGTTTATATTTAAAGTAATTGAAAATATTCATAACGTTTCGTATTGATTAATTATGCTGACCGTATGATCAAACAAAAAAGTGAAAATCAACAAAATAATATTAAAATTAATCAATCACTATCAATATAATAAATGATCTTATTTTCTATCCAACTCATCCATCAAAATCGGTTATTCGATTTAAACATAGCAAATGGAATAAATAACATTATGTTATTGCAACTATTCTCGCGGACTAGCAAACTGTCAAATGACGAGCCGAATTTTCGGACTGGCTTCGCTGCAAGTCGATTTCAGCAGATTCGATTTCAGATAAACGAAGGTGAATTACTTTTATTTGTGGAATGGTGGTGCACCTTCCTCGGAACCAGTATTTCCCCAAAAACAAGGCGAGTCATTGTTTTTGACGATAATGGAAATAATAATTTGCGTATGTATTTGTGTAGATATTTTTTCTGGGATTTTAGGTTTTCGATAAACCGTGAATTCATTTCGTAAGTACAAACAAAAATTTTATATTATCTCGAGATTGCAATTAGGATGTTAATCAGAGAAATTATTTTCGGTCCAATTATATTAATTTTCATTTTATTACTTAATAATTGAATTTTTGACGTTTCACAATTGTTTTCTTTTTGATTTTGGAAATAATTATAAGAAATTTTTTTTTTGCATCGTGGATTGGATTACTTAATGAGAAAATTTTAGGATGTTTTGAAATGCTATGTTGTGATATAGAATTTATAAATACAATTCTTTCTAGTAATTTATTTATAAACGAAATATTTTTTTTCTTTTTAAACTAAGATGCCATTAAAAAAATCTCTTTTGGGTTCAATTATATCAGTTTTCCTTTGGGAATTTCTTGAAGTTCCAGGCTAGTTTGATAATAATATAAATAGTTGACGAATTTTTTTTTGATTTTGATGTTTGACCATTATGTTTTTCTTTTATTTTTGGAAATTATTTCGACAGACTTAAGACAGATGTATAAGAATACGTGGCAAATGCTTTTTATAAACCTTTTGGACCAATTACAGAGAAATTTTAATTTTACTTAATAATTTAATTTTTTAGATTTTGACGTTTCACAATTATTTTTTTGAAAATAATTCTGACAGATTTAAGAAAAAACAAATAAGAGAGTGACAAATCTTTTTTTTTTCAATCGTCTGGATTACAAACAGAAAATTTTAGGATGTTTTGAAATCCCATGTTGTGACATTTTATAAATATGATTCTTTCTAGAAATTTATTTATAAATGAAATATTTTTTTTCTTTTCAAACTAAGATGCCCTTAGAAAAATCTCTTTTGGGTTCAATTATATCAATTTTCCAGGATATTTTGATAATAATATAAATAGTTGCCTTTTTCTTTAAATTTTGATGTTTGACCATTATATTTTTCTTCTATTTTTGGAAATTATTTCAACAGACTTAAGACAGATATATAAGAATACGTGGCAAATGTTTTTTTTTATAACCTTTTGGACCAATTACAGAGAAATTTTAATTCTACTTAATAATTTCATTTTTTTAGATTTTAACGTTTCACAATTGTTATTTTTTGAAAATAATTTTGAGGGATTTAAGAAAAGACAAATAGGAGAGTGACAAATCTTTCTTTTTTATTTTGAATCGTTTGGATTACAATCAGAAAATTTTAGGATGTTTTGAAATCCTATGTTGTGACATTTTATAAATATGATTCTTTGTAGAAATTTATTTATAAATGAAATATTTTTTTCTTTTTAAACTAAGATGCAATTAAAAAAATTCTCTTTTGGGTTCAATTATATCAATTTTCCTTCTGGAATTTCTTGAAGTTCCAGGCTATTTTGATAATAATATAAATAGTTAATGATTTTTTTTTTAATTTTGATGTTTGACGATTATATTTTTCTTTTATTGTTTGGAATTATTTCGGCAGACTTAAGACAGATAGATAAGGGTATCTGGGTTAATGTTTTTTTATGAACCTTTTGGACCAATTACAGAGAAATTTTTAGGATTATTATTATATTTTCTGATATGCTAGTCTTTCTATTTTTTGCTAAATTTGCTTGGTATACTTTGGTATTCCTTTAATTTGTGCATTTTTTAATCCCACCATCAATGACATAATCTCATGTACCCCATCATCATCTCTTCCGGAATACTGTTTTTATATTGTATTTGCTCAAATTTTCCAACCTCACATTTCCCCCGCATTTCGTACATTATCCTACCCCCTACCTTTGAGGTTTCGGTATAGGTCTTATCATAGTTGGCGGACTCCTTTTCTCGTCCTTATTCGGGAGTCGCAAGTAATCCTGGTCCCCCAATAGGAACAGATCCTTTGATATGATCATGGCAGCACCGGCTTATGCCCACCGCGTCGTCTGCCGTTATCCCAATCGAACTGCACACTGCACTGGTGATACGATATCGAGGCGCAAATCTCGCGTCGCAAAAACACCCGAACACCGTACAGGCGAAGTACATGAGCACGCTTTTAAGAGATGCTGTGCTTCTGTCAAGATGCGCATAAAGGCGACGAAGACGACAACACCATGCCTAAACTAAACGAATCACTAACGAATGACATCCGGTCACCTCGTTGTTGACACTGCTGTTCACTACCGACGTTAGGGATATGGGAGAAACGGCAATGTAGCATCCGACCCTGCGGTATACCCTTTCCGAAACGGAATCGCACTTTTAAGAAAAAGGGTGATAAAGAAAATTTCTATAACACTCGCGAAAAAAATTTTTCTTCCTTCTGATATATGTCGCGTCCGTTTTCATCTATCTCCTTCTCGATAATTCGTTCGTGTTGGCGATTTTCAGTTACATATATATGTATATAGTTGGCCGTGTGTGCATGTACCGTCTACCCTGGGTACTATTATTACCAACATCCGACGATCAACGCGGTCTGACCGATACTGGCCTCGCGTTCGCGGTCTCGCTAGCAAATACGGGTTGCGTGCGACTACGACGGCACTTGTTTCTGTTACGCTACTACTTTATACTCTCGATATACGCCCGCACTTGTTTCTTTTACTCTCCGATCGCCTGCATGCTCGGATGGCACCTGTACTCACTACTTTGTACATCTTCAGCGTAGTTATATTGTCGCTGCTGCCCTGGTCCGTCTATCATTCATCATTTTTTTTTCCTTTTAAAATGAGAAAGAAATGACGGAGGTTCATCGGTGCTCTTCGTTGTTCAACTATTTCGTGTTGAGAGTTGCTTTCTTTTATTTTTGTTTAAAAATGGAACATTTTTGTCCGCCATTGGGTAACGAGCACGTCACAAAGTCTATCTGCCCTCTTCTATACAACAACTTACCCTCCTCCCTTATTCCCGCGCTTGAGTTATCCTAGATACTGACCGGAATAACTCGAGATCGGCCATTTTGTAACGAAAGGGTTTCAAAATCTATCTACCCTCTCCTACCAAACAACTTACCCACCTCTTTTATTCCTGCCCTTAAGTTATCCCTCGTACTGATCAGAATAATTCGTAATGGATAAAAAATAAATTTTAGTCCGCCATTGTGTAACGAAAGTGCCACAGAATCTATCTACCCTTATAATGGAACGGTACAATTCAAAATATTTTTATTTAAATACCATAGAAATTTTAAATGTCGGTACAGTTTTGGCAAGGTTTTAAGTTGATGTTGTTAAATTATCATTTATATATTATAAAAAGGAGTTGTGGACGGGTAATAAAGTGGAGAGAAAGCCTATAGTAAGAAGACACGAGCTATCAAGCGGTACGTCAGTTTTGACAGTACGTCAAAGCTAAATTTAAATAAGTCAGTCAGGTGACATTACTGACTGGGATAATTCTCAGGAGGCGAGATGTCAGTTTTGACATTAGGAAAAAATGAATGAAATAAAAGTCAGTCAAAGAACAATTCTTGATCTGGCTGGGGGTGATACTGAATTTAGAGAGTCAGCTGACACTAATTGACTCGACTGGTTGCGTTATTTAAGTAAAAGTCGTTATCGACCCCGTAATAAGTAATTAATCCAGAGATATCTGTTCGTGAGTCGGACCAATAAAGAGAGCGAAGACCAGGAAGCGATCAAGTTGTTTTAAAGCTGTTTTAAACCTCAACTTCCCGTCGAATCTGGTTTTTATTAATATTCATATTAACAGTCAAAAGGGGTCCCAAATCTATATTTCATCCATTGTTTAATTTTGTTGTTGTTTTTGCCTTTCTTATGTAATAAACTTGTTATCACATTTATCATATGGTACATAGATTACTTTTACTAGAACTGCACGACTAAATAGAGTACTCATGTTAGATAAACCATTTTCGGAATTAAGTTTATTGTAAGAGTACCGTTACACCCTCTTCTACGCAAAAATTTACCTGTATATCCTCCTCTTGTACTTCGGTTATACTTCGTACTAATCACAATAACTAGCGATGGGCAGTAAATTGTTTTTTAGCCGCCATTGTGTAACGAAAGTATTGGATAGATTGCACTAGTAATAACGGTTAAAATTTCTGTTCGAAATAACTCTGCAATTCCGATTCGACATCTTTGTATCAAATTTTTTCTTATTAAGGATGAGTAACATAACCATCCAATCAAGCTGAAGATCTCGTTGACCAATGTTCAGGACCATTACGAAACAACCTATAGTAACACATTAGAATATCCTGGAAATATTGAAGTGTCTACATTGACACATCAAATCAGACACAGTGTTTAAGTCGCAGGCGAGATACAGCGACATCTTCTGGTGATTTCGTTAGTCGCTGTGTAAATTATACTTTACAAATATTCACGCAAGGAAGTGTCTAAGAGATATCTTTGGGTATGGCATTAATAGTTCTAACCAGGTTAATAAGCTCGCGGGTATATTTGCACTGTCATTACGTAATTTTTTTCCTATATACTTATAACTCGGGCTCATTATGCACGCTATATTTAAACAACATAAATATTTGTACAATCGGCTATTACACACTTGACATTGAAATATGTTTATTGTGTCGAGTTTTCAGTGTACCCTAACACAGGTGCTTACTTACCCGTGGATCGATACACATATTTATATACTTATACATTATTATAAGTATATACATAAGTTAAAAGTATTTATTTTAAAATTAATATTCATTAGCGTTAACAATTTAGGCTATTATCGTGCTTGTTAACGTTAATTATTTTATTGAAATAAATAAACAATTTACAATATTAAAATATAATAGCAAACATTATTAATATTCTGAGTACTAGGTTTGTACTGTATATTTATTGTTAGTTTTTTGTGGTCTATATAATCCCTAGTTCAACACAGTTATTAGATTACTAGGTACTTAGGATTTCCGAGATATTCTGTTTGAGGATCAACATACCTTGGTAATGTATAATACAGTAAAGTTTGCGGAGGTAATTTAGCGTTTCATGGTCGCGCGCATACTTAACATGGTGATGAGAATAATATGGATCATCAATATACAAGAGGATAAACTAGAAAAGACAAAACTCTGTACTAAATTGCTCTGGTGTTTTCGGGCAAAAACAATTGCTGACCCTGGAATCGTTTACGCCATTTTTAAAAGGTGAATTTTAGTCCATTTTTATAAACTTGGTAGTACTTTTTATTTCATATCTGCCTTCAGAATTTTTCCATCAGGCAGGTTTCAGAGTGCCAAAGCAATGAAATATTGTGAAAGTATATATTATAATATGTGTATAAATCATGAAAAGAGGACGTACAAAGTGATATAATTATTTGGAAAATGTGCTGATATATGACTTTAGGCTGTACTTTGCATCAGAAGCATCTCTCTTCAGCGTCCAGCAATAGTCTGCCAACATAGCAGGGCTCCATTTGCCTTGGTATCATCAACACTTTCATCGTCGCTTAGTGTCATGTTTTGTGGAGGTTTAGGTACAGGTAATTTCGGACTGTGAGGTACTGGTCTTAGTGCAGATGGAATATTAGGATATTTTATTTGCAGTATGTTTGGATTTAGAAGTCATACCACTTATATTTGTCAGACAAAAATGACAATCGGTAATATGATGGTTTCCTCCAAATCATAGGAATAGCAAAAGCCATATGTCGTTTACCTCTTGCCCACACTGTAAGAAGTCGGACACACGTAACGCAGCAAATATAGGAAGCCCTGCTTTTGCCTTCATCAACTACTTTACACGTGAAATACTGCTCATGGCACTTTTTAAGGAGAGATGTGAGAAACCGCTTTTGATATTAGCAATACGCAATAAACAACACATATTTAATAAAAATAAGCAAACTAGAATATCTGCGTAAATACTATCCAATTCTCTACCATTAAGAACTTGTTTCACTAAACTAGAATTGTCTGTTGACATGCCGTGATCTGTTGGTGAAATATGAATCTAGAATGAGCAATGTGCTCTTTAAAACGTGTTAAAATTGGTCGCCTTGTTTGCCCAATATGTTTCACATTACATTCTTTACAATCTATTTCATAAATTCCTCATTTCTGATGTGCCTCAATTGGCGTTTTCTAAACAATTAATTTTTGTTGGCGTCGCGTAAACTATGGTGTAGATTTCCTAAAATTACCGATGAAATCTCTGCGGCCGTTTTTATTAGACGCACCACCTAAGAAGATTTCTCTCCAATCTTTCACCAAGGCCACACGATCTCCGGAAATACTTAGCTAACTGCCGGCGCAGGGCCGGACCGTCTCTAAATTGCTTGTCAACTGCCCATCACCGTCTCCCGAGTGCCGGGACGAGATGCTGTACGTAAGCTCTAATTCGAAGTGTTCCCGAGACGAAGATGCGATGCACATAGAGGTATTTTTAGTGGAAGGTGGACGACCTCACGGTACAATGAACCGCACCGCCACCAGCAGCAGCACAATTCGGTCCCTATACGCGCTCTCTCCGAGCGTTGTCTGCATGTGCACGGTCGAGAGGAGAAAAGTGAAACGTAAACTATGAATGTGCATCACGGATGGACAAAGCCGCAATGGCAATAATGTTCTCTAACGTTGGATCTGTCGAAACGATAATCGTCAAGAGATACATCTTCCAGTATATAGATGTATGGATGTCCAGTATACATTGGCCGAGTTGTACAAGCGCGTTCTAATAATCTAACAATAAGACAAAAAATCTATAGATCGCCTCAACCTCCGAATGCAGTATAGAGCTTATGAGAATTCGATACACGGTTGCCAAATCGTCGAATCAACTATACATTATTACTTCCGGTTTCATTATTTGGCTTTCTGACAGTTAAAATGCATATTTTGAGGATAACAGTGAAATAATTAAAAAATCATTTTTTTTTAATTTAAGAATCAATGAAAAAGCCCAAATTTTATTTATTATTACTCAACATTAACGTAATTTACATTTCGAACATTTATTTAGGAATTGGGGTATTATACAA
>JARFOC010009500.1:0-10900 GCA_031763485.1 Osmoderma eremita | reverse complement strand
ACAAATCAGCTTTACCTACTGAAATTTTACCTTATTATCAATATAGATTCGACATATCGTATGTTAGTAATTTGTTATTCAAAGATTCGAGAATTATAATACCAAAAACATTACAGTTAGAAGTATTAAATTTCATACGTACAATTCGTAAAGAGGAAATACCAGAGAGGCCTTGGAAGAAAGTGGGAATAGATTTATTTAAATTAAAAAATTGGTACTTGATAGTAACGGATTATTTTTCCAAATAGTTTGAAATTTTTGAATTATGTAGTTTAACAGAAAATGAAATAATAAGGAAACTAAAACAGCTGTTCTCAAGATTCGGAATTCCGGAAATCGTTAGGTCTGACAATGGTCCACAATTTCAAAGTAATTTTAAGAAATTTTCACATGATTATAATTTTTCGCACAATCTAATGGTGCCGTTGAACGAGCAGTTCGGACAGCAAAGAATCTATTTAAGAAGAATTCCGATATTGATCTAGCCTTAATGGCTTATCGTTCTACGCCATTAGAGTCAGGATTCAGTCCTATAGAATTACTCATGAATAGAAAAATGCGTACGCACCTGCCTATTATTCCCGAAAAACTGAAAAACATAGTTGATACCTCTAGCTTCATTGCTAAAGAAGAAGAAGGAAAAATAGGAATGCAACCAACTACAATAGGCGTCATAGGACAAGAGCAGATCTCTTGTCCTATGAGTGAGTATAAATTGGAGATTCAGTTTGGGTAATTGACATCAGACAGTATGGTACTATTATAGAAATATGTGACGAACCTCGTTCGTACCATATCCAAACAGATTATGGGCTTTTCAGGAGGAATAGATGGCACTTGACTAGTGCTCCTTATCATTTTAATATTCATAAACAGCCCACACAGATTGAACTTCCAACGTCAGAAAACAGCACAGAAGAAATGGGATCTACTATCTCTAAGGATACTGAAAATGTTAGTGAATCTCCAGTGGAATAAAAATGGAACATGGACTAGTGGATAAATAAGATAATGCCGAAATAATAGATTGCAATTATGGGTTTAAGATCGGAAAATACCAACATGGAAATAACACTGAGTAAAAAATTGCTAGTTGCCAAAGGCTTCATGAAATTTCCATTTTATCTTACTAAGCAAGAATGATTGACTTCCCCGAAATGTATGCACCAGTAGTAAAATTGTCTACATTTCGATTTTTGCTTGCAATTACAGCGAACGGAAGCCTATTATCTGAGCAAATGGATGTAAACTCAGCCTTTCTCCACGGTGAACTGAAAGAGACAATATATATGCAACTACGAGAAGTCTTTAAAATCAAGAATAAACTATGCAAACTTAACAAGACCATATATGGACTAATACAGTCACAAATAATTGGAATAGTAAGTTTGATAACTTTGAGAAAGTGTAAATTGTATATTACCATGATTTCGTAAAGTGATTCGTATGTTCACCATTTGTTCTATGTTGCCTTGTTACAAATATTCCGTAACTATCAGATCTATTGCCAACCATTCGTATTATGAATGTTGTTTGTTATTTGAAAATTTAATAACCATTATTTCGTAGGTAGATTTACGCGCGAAAATTGACTAACTAATTAATTTTCAATTTTCTTAACCGACTAGTCGCCCGTCTATTTTTTCTTGTAAAATAATAAGACGGTTATAATGAGAGAGGTAATGGGATTAAACATGTTACTAAAGTAATTAAAAATATTTCCTTACATTCCTTAGATACACTTTATTAATCTAAAACACCAAATACACAACACTACATAAAAAGAGCGTTCGAGAAACATCGTGAAGTAATAAATCAAGATATCGAGAAATATTCGGAAGGAAGAATATTATCGGGGTAACCTCATGTATCAAGGAAACGTCGCTTTGTGTTTAAAAAGAAGAAAGTAATTCGTTAGAAAAAATAGCTACTAAAGTAAATTTTCGCGGTTTTATATCATTGCATTTGTAACGCCTTAAACGCCCCCGAACTATTTATCGTAATATTTACTGCAATTCGGCGATTCTCAACCGCCATCTTGGCGACGCCACGAAATCACATTTATCACAGTACGATTTTAGAATGTGCATAAGTAAAGTCGTGTACCGTATGTGTAAGCTTTTGTAACTGAATTTAACGTTTTGGATTAGTTCTTGTTATAATTTTAAATCATACATTTAGCAATCCAGATATTATTAGCGTAATCTTGACAAAATTTTAGTCATGCGTACGTTTGCATATTTTAACAACTCGAACTTGATAACTACTTGTTAAGTGATTTTATTGAAATGTATACTACCTGTGACGTTTAATCCACAGAATAACGTGTGAATTACCAAGATTTGTATAATCAATGTAAGGAAATTCGGATCTTATGAGTATAAACAGCTCGTTAACCGGTGCATAAAAGGTCAATTAACTCAAGCCGTGCAATACGTCGCCACGTGTACCGTTCAACGCACTAACTAATCACCAACTATTCTCTTTCCTTCCGTTATGTAAATAGTCATGTAGACTTTGTGTAATTGTAATTAAGCATTTACTGGTTTAGTCAAGGTTACCGTTTATTTTATTCCGCCTGTCAACATTTCACCGATCCTGGCATATAACTTAACCTCTTTGAAATTGATTACATATTATTTGACGGATGTTTATTGTGTATTTATGTATGTTTATTGTTGTACTATGTCACATATCACCTGTGTCACCTAATGTGTGTCAGACCGATTTGACGATTTGTTGATGTGTTTGCTCATGCAAACTTAAGTGTCATACATTTTGTTTTGAATAATCAATGTTATCGTATATGTACCGTACTTGTATTTACCGACTTTGATGAACTTCCGTAATATATATACTCTGTTTATTTAACCGTGCCCTTGGTTTTTATTTCGTCCAACGTTCTTACTCCCACAACATCCGGCCTTTTCCGTGCATATGAGCCAAATCGAGTACTGATGTAAAGCTCGGTGGCGCCTACCCTTGGATCGTTTGAATTAGATAAAGTTACGCACCCCATCCCTGCAAAGCTAGCCGCAAGCCAGCACCACTGGACAAACACCTTTGAAGTAAGTAGCGTATTTTGAACGACGAAATATTCTGTTGAGGAGCAGGTTCGACGCCGTAGGTTTATTTATTTTGAAACAAGTAAGCCTGGGATATTATTAAAACGAAATTGGTAAACAAAGGTAAAGAAAATTAAGAAGAGAGTGGAACACAAACATTTACGCATAATTTGTGTAATTAAGGTATTGTATATTTTTACATAATTTCTTATTATAATAACGTAAAAATTTAATGTGGGGGCATACGCTTTTCCTGAAAGCTAGCAACGGAGACCAAATGAGGTGTCAAGAGATAACAGTATTAATTAATAAGACGCATATGACATACTCTGATGTGACTGTATTATTTTTATTTGTATTGTAACTTGTTTTTTATTCTTCTTCTTTTATTCCCATAAAATGTGGAAGCTCAAACGGGATTGGTCAGCATGTGAACACGATAAAAGACGGCTATGACAAAAAAAGTAAAAGGAGGATATAAATAAAGAAGATTGTGTTTGAACTACGGGGAAATTTAAGCAAGAAATTAAAATAAGTTGAATTCTGAGTGACCAGTTAAAGGAAGAAGTTTCGTATTGACAGTATTGAGTGGTAGTAACTTTGACAAAATTTGTATTAAAAAAGGGTATGCAATTATAAGATCGTTAAGCAATTTACACCATCTAGAACCAAATTACCGACAAAGTCATCCAAGTTTTAAATCCTCTCCAGCTACAGATCCGGAAATCGACAACCGGCAACTACGTCCCAGAAATACTTCCTTCATATGAAAGAGGCAGCTAGTAGAAGACTGATCGAGGAAACCGCCATTATGCAATGCATTGTTGACGGAATCAACGATACCTTTGGCAGTAATATGACACTACACCACGCTAAATGCCAAAAGGAGTAGAAGGAGAAATTTTGAGTATACGGTGATGTAAGGAAGAAGATACAACAGCAGGAGCCAAATGATAGTTCGTCTTGTCAAGCCGACGGAGGAGGTCAATTTAGTGAGAGCAAAGGAAATAAACGTTGTTATAATTGTGGAGCTCATAGCCACAAATCACACACAAGTTCTATATTGACGACTACGAGCTGCACATTAATTGATACTGGCAATCAAGTTAATATCAGGATAAACTGCTTCAGAACCTCGCCAGGTCGGACAGCTGTCATTCTTAGTGGATGCGGAAATTGTACTGTGTCTACGATTGATTTTATACATTTCAGTGTGAAGATTGATGATCACGAATACTGCACCAAGTGGCATGTGGTACCCAGTAATGAATACTGACATGATTATCGGTAAAGATCTGTTGACTTACGCACAAGTGGCGATATCGGGCGAGAATGTTGCTATCACAACGAATCTGCAACGTCTAATTCCGAATTGATGTCCATAGATATGCCCAACGATGTATACTTGCATATAGATGGCACCGTATCAAACGCGAAGAAACACGAGTTGGTCGATTCGTCAGAGAAAGGCACTGTAAATGATGGCAAACAGAAGCTAGTGATAAAAAGAGAGTCAGAATCCCAAATTGTAAATAGACAAAATGTGTCCGTGGTCCGCAGTTATGGCAGCTTGTTGCAATTTAAAGACGAATCTAAGAGAGACGAGAAGGAAGGCGCTACGGACAGAGAAGATGAAGGTGAATTGACGATGTGCGTAAAGACGCAAGAAGAAGATGAGAACAGCGAAGAAGACAAGTCAGTGTTAGATGAAGAATGAGTTAAAGAAAAGCCAGAAGAATAAGGTGAAACTTTTGTAGCGTCTACCAATAACGGTTTTTACGATGGCGAGGGCTATGAAAATGATGAACAGGCCGACAAACATCTTGGATGTGATTACAGTAAGGGACGATGGAAGTCAAGGAGTAGATGATAGTGTTGGAGACGAGGGTAATGAGGACAATAAAGATGATGTACCATGTAGCCGGGAAGAGGCATAAAAGTTACAAAAAGAAGAAGCGCGCTCCCAGCGAAGAAGATTTTAAACCGGCCAAGGAAAGCAAGAAGCAAGGGAAACCCAAAATGAGATCAAAAGAAGATATGAACATTCGAAAGATTATAAACGAAATGGAAAGGAGTTTCATCTAGGACAGCCAGTTTCTAGGAGAAGATGCTCGTGAAGAGGACAATCTGGCATTGGAGACGGATTCCCTTCAGGAGGGCCGAGTTGTGAGAATGGCATACGCTTTTCCTGAAAACTAGCAACGGAGAACAAATGCGGTGTCAAGAGAAAAACAGCATTAATTAATAAGACGTATTCTGATGTGACTATGTTATCATTATTTGTATTATATCGTGTTTATTGGAACTTACGTCTTTTATTCCCACATTGATGTTTCCTTCTGAATTGATTAAAATTTAAAATTCCGGCCATTTAAATTGTTTGTTCTCGCGATTGCCTAGTTACATGAAATGAATGTAACCAAAGAACCCAGATTACCCAGACCTAAGACATTTTGATTTAGGTTAGAATCTATCTGTCAGTTTGACACATGACAATATATGAATTGAGACGTACTATCACCTCCAACCATAATGCCATTTGCCTGACAGGAGTGTAACCGACTGCTGCACGTTCTATAAGTAATGTCATAGTTGAACGTGAAGCTCCTGCACACCTGTAATACAAATTTAGTTACGATTCCGACTAATTTGTTCCAGAATCTTTGCAGCTAATATTATGCTTTGTGGTATTTTGCAAAGTGATATCAAGTCTTCGTTAGCATCCCAAATATACAAATATATATCGCAATTTCCAAAAATTGTTATTACCTCGGGTTGCTTATTTAAAAGTTTTAGATTATTATCCTTTGTGGCGACTGCAGATGTATCCCAGATTACACTACCCTCATTATCAAGCTGTGCTGATAGCGGCATGGAAAATGATGAAGAAAATATCGAATACAACAGGAATATAGTTGTTAACATTGCCATATCTGTAATAATAGAACCCAATTAAAGATGGACTAATGGGCTAAATGCGTCCATTCCAAAATATTCCTGAACTTTAGTTTTCGTTTGGTAAATCTTTTATTTATGATAAAGAATATATAGATCATGCGAGAAAATGAACACAGAAATAACGTAAAATAGTAACAAAGTAAGAAACTAAGAAATATCGCATCTTCAGAAAAATCTGGAGTCAAGTAGATTTTCAATTTGTGTTAAATTATAAACGTCAAATGTTTTCTGCCAATAATTGTCAGAATTTGATATCAAAAATAGTAGGGATTGTGTATTTTTTAAATTTTAAAATGGTATTTAATAACGTATACAAAGTATTCATGATTGAATCGTATTTTCGAAATGGTCAAAAGATCGATGGACAATGGAAGTACTCCATTCAAGATTGTTTAGAAGAGTTTCGAGATGAATCTTCCAAACTATCCAGGGTGTTAGACAATTTCAAGATCTTTTATAATTTATTATGGTCATCACCAAAGGATGAACAGATGTGTTATTGTTGAGCAAAAATTTTCTAATACATAAAACTTTAAAGTAATTATTACTCTCTAAGATTATTAGATACTTGACTAATTTTTGTTAATTAATATGGCACCTTAATGAAATTTCAAGCCATCTTTTGACCTAAACTGATATTTGCGTATACAACCTATAAAATTGTGTTACGTATATCATGTAAATGTATTATTCTATTGCACTCTATATCAGACATGACTCACGCATTACTTTGTCTCCGAATTTTTCTGAACGCCCGTCATTATCCAAATACGATATTGATATTTTTATTAATAATGGAGAAAATTTGGTGTAGCTTTTTATATTAAACAATATTGTTCATCTGTCTTCTTTTACCAACTAAAACTAAAGATACGAATATTTTGAAAAGGGAAATATTTATTAGTAATTGTGGAGGAATTGGATAAGTTTACATACATACATAGACCTAGGTATATGTATAAGATATACCGCAGGCTTTCAGTTTGGTCTTATTATAATCAATGCCTAATAGTAAAGAGCTATTAATTGTATCATTTTATTGTTTAGAATTTTATAAATGACAAGATATTATTATCATTTAGATGATTGCTTTCTCTTCTTAATTATATCTTCCTAAGTATACAGTTAACTTTTTAAGATAAATAAGTGCTGTTTAAATACTAATATACACATGTGCCCTTGAATAAATTTCTTGCAATGAAACTATTTAATCCTTAATATTTAAAAATTTGCCAACCATATACATTTATAAATACAATTAAAAACGTCTTTTTCACATATAAACTTCAATTAAAATACTTAGAGAAATCAATATATATATATATATCTCCTTTCCGCATTGAATCTTGTCATGTGCATTATTGTAGATATTAGGTATACATATATAATCTAAACAACTATATACAAAGCCAATATAGTTTCGCATACATACTATAAACTTAAACATTTCAGGGAATCTATGGAATTAAAATCTAAACTCTTCATTCTAAATTAGAGTTAACTTCTAAAATATTTTCATTTATTAAATACTCACCTAAATTCCTAAGAAATTAATGAAATTCGCCTTTGTTAATTCACCAATATAAACATAAGATAATTATGAAAATGAAATTTCAAGTGCATTACACTATTTATGTACCACTATTTACAAGATTAAAGATCGCTGAATTAACTAAAATATGTAGGTATGTATTTAAGGTTAAACGAAGTAACGAATGCGGTTACTACATAGCACTACTTTCTCTTATGTCCAATGTTCCCCACTTTCATTCATACAAATATTGGGCAACTAATAGTTTCTCTCATTCGTAGTTTAGTGTAATATTAATATCTACACATAAGTAAGAAAATATTACGACTTTCTTATACAGAGTGAATCCAAATAAAAGTAAAGTATTGTTAAAGTATTGTTGTCCGCCAAAAGCGGAAAATAAAAAAAAAAATTTTAGGGAACAAAATACGGCTGATGCAAGGAGACGTAGGAGACACCTGCTAAATGTGGTGTATAGCAATGAATACATTGCATAGATTGTGCCTTATTAGTAAAAGTATAAACATACTGTCTCAAATTACTCCTTTCGCATAAAATATTAATTAACCCGGGAGACGTGTTTCGGGAATACGTGGGTTTCCATCGTCAACCCCCAATTCATTCATTCGGTTATACGATTCGGTAATACTTAAAAGAACATGCCTGAACATGATAGCTCTCGTTGCAAAGAGACCACTTTATCAACGTGTACTATTCACCTAGAATATTGAATCCGTTTCTAAACGTACGTTTTGTAAAATAACAAATGTACTCTCACGTCTGCCTACAAGGCGTACGATGTACGTAGTATTAGTACACTTTTCTGTGGTTGCATGAACTATTGTACGCACTCATGTACGCAATGATCCCAACAGTAGCATCTTGGTTCTTTTTAACCCCCGACCGCTATCGTGGGGTGTTTCGGCACCCCTGAAGTCAATTTTTCCTAAAATTCTTTGAAACAGTTTTCGTCACCTTTCCAGGGTTCCAGGTATTCTCGTATGCAAAAGAGATGTATAATCTCTTATTTACCATGTTTTACAATTTCAGCAAAAAATAGCCTTTGGGGTGTCTCAACACCCCACGATAGCAGTTACGTTAGACTTTTTAAAACATATTTTCTAACACATTGTTTGAATTTTATAGTGATAATAGCCATTGCCCTCTTTTGGAGGAGTCACAGCTCTTTGTTTTAGATTTGTCGTACATGTGTAGGGGATTCACTTATTTACATTCGACTTCGGGGATTTTTTATAAGTAGCGTTGAATAAAATTATATTTCCATTTTTTTGGTACATTATATAGGTTGCTTATTCAGTTCGTAAAAAAAACATAGTGTCAACTTTGTTCGTTATTTTTCTTCCATAATACATAACAACAATAGCAATAGTAACAACAATATGACAAAATATCTGACTGATGAACAGTTAGCAAATTTTGCCGCAAACTTTTATGAGGATATCAATGGAAGTGAATGTCCTGATGAACGTGATGATAATTTGAGTGATGCAGCAAGCGAACAGTGTGATCACGACATATCTTCAGAGTTTGAAGTCGAATCTGAAGACGAAAGTGAAGAAGATTTGGGTGGTGTCAGTACAGGCACAAGTTACTTTTATGGACGAAATCGGTGTAAGTGCTCCAAAAATTCTCCTGCTGTTTCGCGTACTTCTAATATAGGATTCATCGACCAGGAGCAAAGAGTCCAGCAGTAAATACTCCTCCTAGAACACCTTCTGAAGCATGGCCTCTTTTATTTACGGAAGAAATCCTTAATGAAATAGAACATACAATATTGCGGAAACGAATTTTTCTTACGGACCAACGGCTAGTTATGTGGGACATGTAGACATGAGTCTTTTTGCAACGAATGGTATGGGAAAAGATATTTTTGCAGTTATCTCTGAACAACGGTTTTTGTTTCTTTGGGCAACGCTAAGATTTGACGATCAAACAACTAGAAGGAACATGATTGACAATGATGATAAGCTTGCTGCAATTTCAAAAATTTATGATATTTTCAATACAAACTGCACGAACAATTTCAGTTGCAGCGAATACGCAGTTGTGAGATGAAATGCTTGTTGGATTTCGAGGCCGCTGCTCTTTTCGCCAATATATCAAAAGTAAACCAAAAAATATGGCATCAAGATTATGTGCTTATGTGATTCAAAAACACATTATCTAATAAATTCATTTGTTTATACAGGAAAGACAACCGATCCCAATCCAAGCAAACCTTCGGTTCCAACACTACTACAATTAGTTTCTCCAATTGTGAACACAAATCGAAATGTTACAGGAGATAACTGGGTTTCTTCTATAAAGCTATTGAATGAATTGAAACGGGTTAGTCTTACATATACACTTCGTAAGAATAAGCGCGAAATTCCACATGCATCTTTACAAACTAAACAGCTACCAATAAACTCCTGCAAATTTGGATTTACCCACGATAATACGTTGCTTTTCTTTGTACAGGAAAAGAACAACTGTGTCTTGTTGATTTCGTCTATGCATCACAATGGAAATATGAAGCAAATGGGAAACCAGAAATGATAAATTTCTACAATGGTACCAAAGGAGGAATCGATGCTTTGAATCAGAAATGTCTGACGTACTCCTGCCAAAGATGAACCAGGCGATGACCAATGGCTATATTCGGAGCAATGTTAGACATTTTACGTGTCAACAGTTATGCAATTTTCTTAGCCATTTCAGATACAGTCAACATGACACCAAGAGAATTTTATATTCGTTTAGGAATGACCACGTAAAAAGAAGATACGAAATAAAAGAATTGTCAACTGAGCTAAAATCAATCATCCAAACTTTACTACGTTTAGAAACAGCAGCCACAAGAAGCAGGGCCTGTAAGAACCTACAAATGGTGTCACATCTGCGGAGGAAGCAAAGACAAGAAAATAAAAATCACGTGCCATAATTGTCGTCAGCATGTCTGCAAAGACCATTCTGAGTTACTCGTAAAATGCAGAGAATGTTTAGAAAGTAAATTGTAAGAATTTTAAAAATCTGAACAGCATGATTTTTGTCATATAAAATGTGCGTCTCACAACGTCATTGTCAGAATTTTTATATAGAATGTTAATGCCACCTTTCTTTTACAGGGACTAAGACCATGGTTTTCAATAGCAGAAAAAGTGAAGACATCTTAAAAATACACCGTAGATACCTTTGGAAAAAGAAAATTGTACGAGAGATTATTTTTTTTACATTTTTCTATAAATGTTAAATTTTCTGTTTCGTGTTACTAATACACAGTATCGGGAAAATCCACACCGCACAAATTAATTTAATAAAATTCGGTACATATGTTTCAAGAGCA
>JARFOC010009480.1:0-10901 GCA_031763485.1 Osmoderma eremita | reverse complement strand
TTATTTACTGTAGCTCCGTTTGTTTTTTTCTATTGTGACTTATTTTATACTTTGGTCTCTAAATAAAGCTTCTATTATTATGTTTCTGATGCAGAGTACAGCGGAAAGTCATATATCAGCACATTTGCCAAGTAAATATATCACTTTGTACGTCATTTTTTCATGGCTTGTACACATATAATATATATTTGCCCAAACGACATTACGTCGTGAGAATTGTAGTGGAGGAAAATGTCTAAAAATAGTGTGACAGTATTTTTATGTGGAAACATGGAACCTTTAGTTATTGGCAACGCTTGTAAACCGCGCTGCTTTAAAAATTTTGATTTAAGTAAACTACCGATAATTTGGCGATGCAATAGAAAATCTTGGATGACATCTGCAATAATGGAAGAATGGTTAAATACGTTTAATAATACAGTGAAGAACCAAAAGAGGAAGGTATTATTCTTCCTTTTAAATATGACCGCAAAACATTCAACGAATTTTCAACCAACTCGTTTGAGGGTAGTTGCTGCAAATCATCCTCTATCATATCATTTATCTATCTATATTTTCGCGCTGTACTGTTCGGATTCGGATCTGTAAAGCTTCACAATAGCTTCATCTGTGGAAACTCTGAAGTCACAATATCGTCATCTACATGAAAAAAATTATAAAAGGTGAGACCCTGTGTATTTCTGACATTTCTCCATGATCCATATTCCATTTGTAGTTGAATTTCTTCTTAATTTCTTTCATTTAAGCGTTCGTTTATAAAAATCAAAGGTATTTCATCCTCTTACAGCCAGCTTTTTTTAAATAATTAGAAATTGTCTCAGATTTAACATCGATATTCCATGCAATGGTTATTTCATCAACACAGTGCATAAATGTAATGTTTTTTTTGTTTTCTTCAAAACATTTAATATATATATTTTTTAATACTCAATGAAATTAATCTTTCTTCCTCTCTGTCCAAACTGATTGTCTAATTCTATCAGGCATTTTTCAAAAAGTGGTCCTGTCGTCCACTCCTTAGAATTTGCTTTATAATCGAGAGGTAACCACTAACACATCGAAAGCACCGAGGTTGATTACTTTTACCTATCAAAAGTAATTTCAGTTTTTGTGATCCATCCATGTATGCGCCAAGCATCAATGTAATTCTCTGTTTACTGCGCTTTCCGTTACGGCACTTCTGGTTTTTAACAATTAAGGTGATATCTGGGAGACATTTAAAAAATAAGTCTCATCCGCATTAAATACGTATTAAATACATAACCTACTAACAAGTGGAGTAAAACATCGCGTTTTTATTTAGTACAATCCTCTTCACTCCCATCATTGCTTTCTCCACATGCCTTTTTATAACCGATTCCACATCTTAAATGCATGCACGTGTATAAGAAAGTGAACTTTAAAACCGAATTTTCACGCTTTTGGTTAAGTCTTGATTTAAATTTAAACAGCGAAACACTGAAACACTGAAGATAATACAATGATTTTATCTCTATTTATGTCAAACTTGGGTCAGGACATTTGGCTTACTCATCGAAAATTCACTAACAAAATATCATCGTAAAACAAGGAATAAATTCAGGTTCTCCCCAAGAATTCGACTTACGGAACGTGACACCAAATATTCTGTTCGAGTTATCCAGATATTCGATTAATAGATGTTCGAGTTATCGAGTAAAAATTACACATAATTTTCGGTTTTAATGGTAATGCCAACCAGTCTGATTCGAGTTATTGAAAATTCGAGTTATCGAAGTTCGACTTACCGAAGTTCCACTGTATCTAGTTGATAGGACTTCATTAAAGATTGATAGAAATTTGGAAATTGGTTTGGAAATCTTTGAATGAGGCGATAGGTTTGCGAACTTTTGTTTTTTTTTTTAATTTAAACCAGATGATTTTTAAGATTATTTTGAGATTATATAAAAGGTTTTTTTATATGTTTTAGTGATATTACTAAAGTGCAGACTGATACTAAACGCAATTAGTTGGCATAGAATAAGAAACGCTCGACCCGGCTATTCTAGATGTTCCTAAATCACTTCAGTGACAGCACACATGCCGCATGCGTGTCTAAGCGTTAAAATGTTTTCATGGTATACCTATTCGTTGAACGCTAATCTAAGACCCAGAGCAACGGTCGTCCACCTTGCGCGAGTATCGAGTACACCTTGCCTTATAAACAGCCAATTCATTCACAACGCAGTTAATATTACTTCAAAATCGAGTAGCACATATCTGACTCGTTGTGCCTAAGGAGTTAGGTGGAACTTACGTATTATTTAGTATCTTACATCGATAGTATCACACGGTTTATGATAGGCGTCGAAACACCTGCCAATTGACAAGGCAACCGGACTATAGGTAGAAAGCGTACATGTAGCTTGTTTACAATATAATTTTGGCAATTATAATATAATGACATAAATAAATAGAATAGTATTATATGTACGCCGTAAAAATAGGTGGGGTTCATTAAATTAACACTATCATTTGTCCATTTTCCTTCGTTCATAAAAAGATACTACAAGAAGTAATATTTTATCTTTTTGACATGTTGTAGTAACTTCCGTGTAGCTGAAGAATGTCTGTAAAATGAAAGATTTCAAGGAAATATATTTTTCGCTATAAAAATTAGAAGGTTAATCGTATTAAATGTGATTCATGTCGTTATGAAACGTCCTATGCAATGTATGTAACGTTAAGGAAAGAGTAATTTTCTGTTACCACACATTTCCTTCGACACGGACAAAAAGCAGTTGAGTCAGAGGTTAAATATCTCCTGGATGTGAATTACTTTCGTAAACTTGACAGACCGTATCCCTAGAATTTTTTCTTTTCTTGCATAGTTTTTCTCGACCCTCGTATCCTGTGCACCCTTATTTTCACATCAGTCTGACAATTTGTCCACTTAGTCCTACCCAATTGATTTACATCTATCTGTATTTGTCCGGTGGGTTTTTGTTACTTTACGACTGAATGATCTGTCTTTTCTCAGTTCCCTTATTGAAATAGAACATTCATTTGTCACGGTTGCGTATTAAGAAATCCAACCACAAATGGTCGAGAATAAAATAAGATTGGCATATAGAGTAATATTCTCTTGTTCATGTGATTCTGGTGATAGGACGCATAAATAAAAGAAATTCATCGACATGTAATCAAATTTTGATGTCGACAAAAAAATTGGATATCAATAAATATAGAAATAATAATGTATGGCATTTATTAGTCGCAGTAGAGTGTTTTTAAATTAATTGCTGGAGAAAACACAAATTAGTTGCTATGTTGTATATGTCTCATTGCATCGGACCGGACTAAATAATTTTTTTTTCATTTCTAACGAAAAGCCCCGCTTTTGATCGATTTGTACTTCATGCGTTGTATAATTCACACGTAACAATACTTCCCTTTTTATATTTTGATTCACCCTGTATTGTACGGCGGGTTTCTGATGCCATTTCATCTATAACATAAAATCTATAACGTACTGGATTGTGACTTACATACATATTTTTTTGGTTTATCAAATAGTTTGTGCGAACAAACTTCAGCTTCCACTACTTCATTTATAATTTTAAGATATAAAACTAATATTTTAAACACGCATAAACAAACAACGAAGTAAAACCACCCTTCGCCAAAGAAATAATAAGCCACAATCCAGTGTGTTAGTTATAGATATTATATTTGCTTGTTTAAAGTTAAATGCACAAAAATGTTTCAATTGAAGAAAACGCCTTGACGTTGCTTTGGTCTTGATACATACCTCTGAAATGTTATTAAAGTATTAATTGCATTAAAGTTTTTGAAAATTTTTTTTAAACGAATTATCGGACATGGGACTTTATTTTTAAATTGAATCATTTTAATAAGAATTGCTCGAAAGAAACTTAATATTTTTTTGCCTGATGAGGTTAATAAAAAATGTAAACAAGAAAATTATGTTTCTATAGTTCAAATAATTTGAAACGACTAGGTTACGTTATTCAGTAAACAACCCTTATAAATATACATACCTAGACACGATAAATTTTTAACTAGGCTAACTGAAAACCGGTTGATAAAGCAATTAGGTAGTTGGAAAGTTTGATATTTCTGATGTCAATTCAGCCTCTAGTATTGAGGCAAAATATCGTTTTCATTAACTTGCACGTATTATTTAATTATTTGTTCATAGCTTATAATAATGATAAAATTGAAGAAATAATACTGAATACAGAAAAATAAAACTTAACAGAACGCAATTTGAACTCGAGTTAAAACTCGCAGTTACCTTACCATAACGTGGGATTTTGCCAACACCCCCGAGTGTACTTTTACGGCCCAGCTCATGTTTTAGTAATTTATTCCACTACGAAAAGGAAAGTACTCACGATCAGCTGTTTGCGACGCGCACAGAGGTAGTTCTCTTCGTCCCTATTTGAACAAACGCAATTTAATAAAAAAAAGAAGACAAATGACGACAGTAATTATGCAGCTAACATTTCGACACCGATGCGTCTGTAATAATGTAATTACGTTTCAATTAATTTGTGTGTTGACCGCATTCCTTAATTTATGTTCTTCACGTTTACAGCTTAATATAATTAAATCCGCACCCAATGTCAAAAATGCTGTTATTGACATTTATTTTTTCATGCTTATGTTCCATAAAACCACAAGTACAATCTATAAATATGAAAATGTTGTGACAGTTACTGTATGGAGTAAAAAATTTTGACATACGCTATTTGGTTTTATCTACCTAACGAATAAGCTCTTGATACTCGGTTCCCAATTTGAGCTGTTGTCTAGGTGTAAACCTAAGAATTTAGTATTCGAAACTCCTCCAATCAATTTAGACATTATACGAAGCAGATTAACTTTTATTAATTCTCATCAAGGATGGCGTAAAATCATACGGTTTTATAAGTGTTTAAGTACAATCCGTGATTCTCAAACCATTTCAAGAATTTCTCCTGGAAAGTTTGTTCTTGTTTAATCATATTATTTTTAGATACACTATAGGCTAAAGAACTTGTGACACCTACATACGTAATAATATTATTTTTCACAGAAATCCTTGAAAGACGATTCATCAAAGTTATAAATGACAAAGGTTCAAGTAACTGAACCGCGTGGGACATATCCTCTAAAATAATATTTTATGATCCACTAGACCGAAAGCTTTGCTTCCATTTATAAATTGCAGAATCGCGGTTTGTGTGGACCGACGAGAAAAAGATGTTTATAAGCAATCAGAATATGCAGCCTGTTTACGATCTTCTGATTTTATTTTCAAGAAGGGATTTAACATCTTAAAATGGTTGAAATGGTTTAAAATAAGGTCATTAACGTAAAAAAATATTATTATAACGTAAATATAATAATAGAGATATTAATGTAAAAAAAATGTTTGTTGTTGTTTTTATTTTTTTATTTCTAAGTGGTGATTAACTACTTTCTAACGCTAAAACGATTGGTCAACAACTCTAGGAGATTTGTGTGGTGCAAATCTCCCAGAGTGCGACATCTAACATTATCTTCCTTCATAGTTTCTGCTGAGGATGGCAACTTAGTTGCCGAAATACGTATCCAGGATTTCTTCACTCATCGAGGTGGTAAGGGTATTTTTTATTTTTTACTGTTTCATTAGTTGTCACTGTATTACTGGTTTGACGTAATTTTTTCCGAATAAATCATAATAAGGAAAGTAAAAAAATGGTTCATCGCACCAACAGGGAATAAAGACGTTGCCATGTTTATGGTGAAGTACTCCAGAATTCTGCTGCTGTAAGTCGATTGTACGCTGAGCGGTTTCCTAACAAACCAACACCTATTCCACAAAAATTGACCGCTCTAGTAATCCGTGCACGAGAAACTGGTGTATACGTCAAGGTCGAGATGGTGGTTCTGGCCGATACCAACGAATTTGGGATGCCGAAGAAGAAGTCTTAAATCTTGTCGAAGAAGATCCTTCTCGAAAAATATCTCGCCAAGTAAATGTATCAAATCGAATTGTATGGCGAACATTGCACGAGAATCAATTGTATCCTTTCCATGTACAAAAAGTACAGGCTTTACAACTTGAAGATCATGCATTATGTTTATAGTTTTGCCGATGATTTCTACAAAAACATGTAGAACTTCCAAACTTTGCTCCCCAATACAATGGCGAGTGATGAGGCAACGTTTACACGTAACGGCATAAACGACGTGATTGATTTAGATGATCTTCGTAACCGCGTTGAGGCAACTACTGCGACAATTCGACGGCAAAGCCAAGGCCTAGTAAATTATGCCAATTCATGGATACGTCGCGCGAGACTTTGCGTTCAACGACACTGCGATAACTTTGAACAACTAGTGTGTAGTGGATTCCATGAAAAACATTTAAAAAATGTTTAAATGAATAAGCTTGATCATCACTTAAAATTTTTTTAAAAAGCTAGAATTTTTTTTACTAATAATTTTTTAATGTCTCTTATGCAACTTTGTTAAGATATTTTGACGTTAACGAACTTATTTTAAGATGTTTAATCACCCCTGAAAAATAAAATCACAAGACTGTAAACATGTCAGAAAGGACAAAATCTCTCAACGTTGCCTTTGAGATGGGCGAAAATCGCACTCAAGTAGACCGCTTCCAAAACATTCTTGCAGGATAAAAGTGAAACAAATCTAAGCTAGGTTTTGTTAGAAGTTAAAAATGGAGTTCTGTGGTTGCTTTTTAATCTCATTTAGATAATTGTCTTCATTCTATTAACTGACCTGTTTTAACTGTAACAGTAGTATGACGTGAAAATAATTATGCGCCGTCTTCAAACCGAATTTCCTCTTTACGAGTACGTTATAAGTGTACACGATTACCCCGGGGCGACATTTGACATCCAAAGAGCACCACGGAATTTAAGGAATCCGACAGGAGGACCGCACCAACTCCTGTAGGCTTACTTTGCATGACTCGGAGAAGGGACTAGTGGAAAGCTACAACGAATCGCGCCGGAAACCCTTGTTAACTTTTCTGCCATTCTACCACTGTAAGCAGACATGATACGTTATTCTCTCGTCTTAGTAATTGTGCCGTCAGAACGTTGCTTCTAAAGGATATGTTCGATAATCACGGAAAAGCATAATGATAAACAGAGTTGGAAGTACCTATCTTGATGCAATTTATTATTAGTGAGCGTAAAGATTACAAGAACTGTGTGACGGCATAGTAAACACAATCTACCGGACTACTCCTCACCTCAAAGCAGATTGATTAATCCGAGACATGTGTTCCGAATTAATTTATTTGTTATATAAATACATTGAAGATATAAAAATATACTTTTAGGACCACACAACACATCTGATTATCTAGTAACTGACTCTCGCACACAGACAACTGTTTCGGTTCAATGTACGTCGGAGAGATGCCTCCCATTTGTTCAGTACACCATATACACATTTCTGCCAATACCTGGCACGTAAGGAAGTAATAGTAAGTATATAAATACATTAAAATATCTAATAAATCAGTAGTATAATTTGCATTTCATATTTTCATGACAGAAAACGATTATCAAGTGTTATTCAACACAATTACATTAATATCGATACTTTAACTTTGAAAGGGGGAATGTTTTAGTGACAAAAATGAGAGAATACTTCACAATATGTAATATAGTTTAGGGAAATTGCGTACACAATTTCAGTATGCATTTTTCGTTTAAAGAGTATTTCATTTAATGGCAAGCCTGACTTCTTTATGTTTATTCGTACTTTACGGACAAGGACATTTTGTATTAACAATATTTCTGTCTAATATGTTATTTTGCAGATATAACTTGTTGCTACTACTATCATTTTTTTGTAAATTTTAAAGTATACCTACTGATTTATCATAGAATAAAACCACTTACCGTCAATGAACATGCACCGGAAGGAAGCAGTTGAAGTAAACAGGGATTTGCATATTCGGGTTATATAACGTTACCTCCCAATATTTACTTATTTAAAGAAATGGGTGTAATATGTGATTCTGCATGTTGGAATAGAAATAAAGTTGCCATCTACGAAAAACATCTGGATATGAAAAGATCAAGAAATTGAGATGACCAGCATATTTCACCTTCATGTCTTGTACAGCGGGCATTGTAAACTAGCGCTAAAAATATTTGCAAATATAGATGGATATAATCATCTATTATGCTGGAAACAGCATATGTAGAAGTATATTATTTCATTTTTCATGAAAAGAACTGATAAAGTATTGCCCCCCAATCTGAAATAGGTAAAAAATTGACAAGACGTTTGTTTCTACTAGTTATCAATGCTTCCGCGAACGTATTGAACATGTCGAAACATGTAAAACTCGCTCGATAAAAGTCGAAAACCGCGCAATGTTTCTCGTAATTAATCCTTCAATTTGAATGAGTGAAGGTGTACGCGCGGCATATCGAAATGACAACTAGAGGTGGCAAAGAATATAGTATTCGGCAATATTTTGTTGAGAAAACTGTCGTTGGCAAACTGTGGTGTCCCGCTATATGTAAAAAATGCGGCAAAGATATGATATCGTCGACAGATTTAAAAATCATTGCGAATCTTGTACCAATTAAATTCAGTCAACTAATGGCGATGGCTAAAGTGGAAATATAAATCAATCCGGACCGTCAAGACAAGGAAAAGAAAGTGAAGAAATCCTGACTATACAACACTTAAAGAAAATTTATTAAAAATGAGAGCTTGAGTGACAGTACTAATATTGAATTTGTTGATGGTTGCCCCAGCAGCAGTAGCACTGATACCAATGCTGAAATTTTAAGCTCCTTTGTTGTTAGAGCAGGTCAGGACAAGAAACAAGAATTACGCAAGCAGATAGCTAGCACCATTTTAGCTACAAATTGCAACTTCAGGTCAATTGAACATAAAAGAAGTTCGGAAGGCAATTGAAATACCAAGGCCACCTTGTAGTATCTGTTATCGTCGGTTCTTTAAAAAGAAATATTTCAAAATAGTGTAAAAATCTACCACGCAAGTCAGTTTGTACGTTTCTTGATGTATAGATACATCAGGGCATCCACATACGTCTCATTATCTTATGGATGTGGCGATTGATGTACTAAATAAGTGTAAAACTGAGTATAATTGTAAGATAGTTAGCTTTGCAACAGACAGGAAACACTGCTAATATGTAGTGGTATGAGAAAGGAACTTTCAGACCGCCTGCATCTCAAAAACATCATTATACTTATAGGTGTTTATTGGTTGTACCCTAATGCAGATACCTGATACTGATATTTTCGCAACACCCATTTGTCTAGTTATTAGTCCAAATAGAGGGGAGGCAAGAAAGATGTTCGACTGAATACACTGTCTGATTGTTTTTTAATGTATGTCGCTGAATTTTAAAAACGTTTGAATATTCAAATTAAAAGAACGGCCGAACACTTTTTTTAAATTTGTTGAAACCAATCTCTGTGACAGAATTCAGCAGAAACGTAACCGCTTGTCTCATACTGTTAAAGAATGGAAAAATTTACGCGCGATTTTTAAAAGTTCTGAAGAGAACATAAAACAGTCGTTTATGAAAAGATATGAACAAGCTACAACGCCTTTTCACTCTTTATTTGCTTGATCCTATTAGAAGTAAAAATGAATACCCTTTGATAATGAAGGCTTCCACGCCCAGAGTCAGTGTAAGATAAACTTTTTCCGGGTTAAGGCCGTGACATATTAGAGATAGAGGATCTCGACGTTTCGATTACGGTAACTCAACATGTAAACGATGCCATACGGTCGCCGGTATGGTATCGGTGACCGACTAGTGTCCCCCTGTTTAGTTTCACCTCTGGCATTGTTTACACGTTGAGTTGTCGTGCTAATCCAGGTGGAATTTTTCTTTCTCTAACCCACCTGGTTGGTTTTGCCTCTGGCGTGGTTTCTACTCTCAGTTACTGTACCAATTCTACGTTAATCTAAATTTCAATTGTCGCCAATTAGCACGAACTCGCATTTTTTTTTCTTGGACAGTTCTGGGTTTCCGAATCGCGTAAGACTTAGAAAGTGTAATTACTGGTATATGTGTAATATGTCCTGAAAATTTCAACTAATTACACCATTTGGTTCAGATTCTACGTTAATCTAAATTTCATTAATTGTCATCAAATAGGGCATTTTTCTCTTGGACAGTTCTGGGTTACCGAATCGCGTAAGATTTAGGAACTATAATCACCGGTACCTGCTTAGTATGTCCTGGAAATTTCAACTCATTACACACTCTCGTTCAGATTCTAGGGTAATCTAAATTTCACAGAGAGAAAGAAATGTTCTTGAACCAAATAAATATAAATTATTCCTTTGACTGAACAATACTTTATTTGTATTAAACAATTTTTTTTTAAGCAACAACTTGAATTTGTTTGAATTGACAATTATTTTTGTTTGATATGTTTTGAAGACTCAAATAATTATATTTTAGAATGTATAATATATGTACTTTTTCTGAAAGCAAAATAGACGGTATTACACTATGAAAGATATTTGACAATGATTTATTGTAAAACACTTTATAATACGTGTACCTCCATTATTCTACATACATAGCTGACATGTAGCTATGGTACAATTGCGGCCACCGAAATGTGCACGAATTTTTTTTACAGGTTGATTTGTACTTTAAGTAATAGGCGTCCTTTAAACGTCATCAAAATTTGAATATTATTTGTTTGTCAAAAAAAATTTTTTTTTAAAACCAGCTGTGTTTTTTTGAAAAATGCCAAGACATCTTTCAAGAGAGCAAACAGCCAGAGCCATTGCGAAATTAGAAGACAACTGGTCGTTAGCTGCTGTAGCGTAGCTGCAGATTTAAACGTAAGCAAAAGTTGCATATTTCAATTGAAAAAACGTTGGCAGGAAAATAGACTGCAACG
>JARFOC010009449.1:0-10904 GCA_031763485.1 Osmoderma eremita | reverse complement strand
TGCTGCAACTGATCTTTAGAAAAATCGGCTGCCGCAAGCGAGATTCGAACCCGGACATCCTGTACAGGTGCCTAGCCCTCTTACCACTGCGCTATCCCGGCGTTATATTTTTACTTGCAGTTACCTATTTTTTTTATTATTTTCAATGTCCCTTTAGATCTTTAAATATCTATGAACACAATATTTTATACATAAAAATTTCTGGTATGGATATGTCATTTACCGAATTAGAGTCCTTAAAGCGAAGAGCTTGGAAATTCAATATTAACATGGCAAACGAAATCACTAAATAGGTAAGAAATAAAAAAACACTAATGTATTAAACTAAAGATTAAATAATTTATAAAGGAAACTTCAAATACAAGTTCGTAGCATGAAGTGGGTGAAGCGAGTGAGAGATGCTGGAATGCTAAACCTTTGGCAATTATTATTAATTTATCTGTACAAACATCGACTTTCCCAAAATTATGGCAGAAAACTAGAATCTCTCTGATATTTAAAAAGGGTTCAAAATCAGAAATTGCTAATTATCGGCCCCTATCCATTTTGTCCAACTTCGCCAAAGCTTTTGAAGATTTTTTATTCCCCCATCTATATCCATATACCGTATTTATTTTAATACGCGCCCCGGCGGTTAAATCATTTAGGGCATATATCTTTGCGGTGCTTAAAATAGGTGCCGCATTTATTAGAGTGCGGCGTTTATATTGAATCAACCAAATCCTCATTTTTATTCATTTACTATCCATCTCAAAACTAAAATTGTATTGCAACTTGGTTATGATATAAAACCACATCGTTTTAGTATCACATACTGAATTCAATCTAAATGTGGTGAACGGGTTTCCCCTACCGACTTGTGACGTTGATTGAGTCCACTCCCCATAAAGGTGCGGCGTTTATTAGAGTGCGGTTATTGTCTGTTTGGATGACATACTGATCCCTAGTCATTCTATCGAGGCAAGGTTAGAAATGTTGGAGGCAGTACGATGTTGTAAATCTAAGTCTTTCTAAATGTAGTTTTTTCAAAACAAAAACACACTATTTAAGGTATGAAATAAGCGAGGCCGGTGTAAAACATAGATAAACGGACACAGGAAAATTGAGACAGTCGCAAATTTTTCAGTACCAAAAAGTATCCATCAATTAAGGCAGTTTTTAGGTGTCTGTCCCTATTTTCGTATGTTTATAAGAAATTATGCAATAATCGCACATCCGCTAACAAAGCTGTTACGAAAGACTTTTGGTGATCTGTACGTAGCCAGTTGAATATAGAATTTAACGGAGAACAGACGCCCTTCATTTAGCAATATATTGTACTTTTTAGCATTAGATATAAGCAAACAAAGTAAACACACATTTGGAACCCTACTTGCATTTTAGAAATCGATTCCTTTGTTACTTCACCATACTTTATTCTCCTTGTGTTTCATCTGCTTATGTTTAATATTTAATATTCATTATTCATAAGTTTGAACAATAAAACATTTTTATGGCGGAAATCCTTGGATTCATTCTTGTTGGTTCCTGTCTGATTTTTATTATCGTATCTTGCTTATTTCCTTATTCTGAAGCTAAAGCTTTCGGAATAATAAAACTTAAACATCTGCATCCATTTATACGCCATCCTAGCATACCGTATATTATTGAAGTAGAAAACTATTTGCTCATCTACCACGCCTAACATTCGCCCTACATCGATATTAAACGAGCGAGAAATTAAATCCCTGTTTTTACATACTCAAGCGCCGTAAAAATAATCCATCGTAGCTTATAAAGTAAATGCAAACACATATTGGCTAACCACAGCTTCCGCATAAACTATAAAACAGTCATATAAATCGGATATTCTGCATTCTACCAATACCGCTAAAATTACATTCCGTACAATTTCTTTTATCCGCTCCCCGGTTGCCGCGGTATGATCAAATATCGTCTCGATACGAAAACATATGTAATAATAATGAGCGAGTATGGTAGCAAATATCGGAAGGAAGAAAATAGAGGGAGATTTAAGAGCTATATGGCGCTCCACCTACGTGTTTTTCTGGCCTTATTACAACCGAACCCGTCGTAAAAGCAGCGCAAGAAGGACGAAAATATCCGTATGGAGATGAATTGATACGTGACGTTGTTGAGCTATGTGGGAACACGCGGGTTTAACGATAGGGGTGGTCCGTTTTAATTAGCTGCGTGTAATTTCATCTCTGCCTACGATACAATGTAAATTTATTATATGAGAAGAGATAGGAGCAAGATACGTATATTTTATTAATGAGATATACCCAAAGGTTCTAGTGGACCAAATTGATTATACATGTGTTGTTACATGTATATGTATGGAGACCTATAATTTACAAAGAAAAACAATGCATATATTATATTAAAATTAAATACTTAGTTCTTATCTCAGATTGCTTGGTGTACTTATCACAAGTGTTGCCCTAACAGAAGTAGAACTAACTATACTACCAAAATTAGCAGCTACTCGTTGGTGTTACGTATACATTGTACCTTTAAATAGGTTCTTTCAATAAAATAATTATTACATAGTGCTTTTGATCATCTGTTAACTTGATGCCTTTTAGCCACATACTTATTTCATTCTTTCATATTGCAACTTTACCAAAAAATAGTCCCCATGAAATTTATGCCAACTTCCGATTCTTAGTGGTATAACCACCTAACTTCTACTACAAAATGCAACTTATATTACCTGTAAATGAATGATGGACATTTTGAAGCGGTGGTGTATTCGGACCATATTTATTTGAAGATGAAGCTGACAAATAGAGAACGCTATAGTAACAATTTCCTTTTCCACCAAATTCAGGACTTGAATTTGTACAACGAATAATGCATACATTACAAAAACTGACTTTCAAATTAATGGTGGATGGAATATGGTAAAATCTAGGAAATGAAAGCAATAGGATCGTAAGGGAAAGATAAATTCTAATGTTGAATATTGGTTCAATTATTACTTGTTATATTAAAAATTCATTTAATAATTATAAAATAAGCAAAAATACAGGAAAATTACAGGTCCTGTTATAGTCTGTATACAAGTATAACGATTTTCGGTTTTACGACTTAAAAGGATTATCGGTAATATTTATCGCAAGCACTGGGAAATACCGGATCTGATAGTTCTTTTCCGAAGATCCGGTGTTATTCACAAATACAAATTAGCTAACATGTTATGTCAATGGACAGACTATTATGGCGTAGAATAGAAAATCCTTATACCTCTAGGCAGAGTTGTAAGCGAAAAGTCTTTACAGTAATGTGAGAAATGAACTCTACTCAAGGTGAAGTTGCCGAGAGGTGAGGTAGCATAAGATTCTCCCTGGCCTTAGACGTTACACTAATGCGAATAATCCCAAATGAATAAATTTGCTGGGCGCCAGGTATTTATTTTAGAATTAAAAAAATATCAAAAAAGTGGAAGGCCTGTGAGTATCATGACAGTAATAAAAAGAGACGATTGAAATCTGTATATAGCATTGCCAAATTATATCAGTTCGCAGCCAATATGATGGTGTCTGAATGTGTATTTTAATGCATAGTAATAAGTTAAGATATCGTTATCTCTCACGATCCCCCTCTCAGTCTCCAGAATGGTCCACGTGATCCGGCCAATGGCCAAAAAACTAGTTTCTCGATCTGTATCCCTCTCTAGAGTATGGTATCCTTTTTGTCTTGTACATGCAACGACTCACAGTAATGTAAATCACTGGAAAACACATGCAGGTCTATATTATATTGATTGGGGAGGAGCAAAAACTAAATCTTTCAGTGTGCCCGGCCAGTGTGGAATTGATAGAAATAAGAGATTTGAAAAATATGCGGAGCAAGACGGTTCTTCAACTATTAGTACAGTTAGAATGACGTAACACGTGGTGTACGACTACTATAATAAATGAAATGAATTAGATTTTCCAATTGCAGATACACATACAAAATTAAATCCACAATATTAAGGTAAATTAAAAATAAGAAAAATGAATGTACAAGTGATAATACATCTCTTTAGTTCTAAATAACTTTATGTGAATAATACCAGAAACTAAATCCAAAGCACTGGTCGTAAAAATAACAATACTTGCCATAAATAAAATGCGTATACAGCGTTATTCAAAAGTAACTATTAATAAGATCGTAGTAGTGAAAGACTATACTTGTAGTTGAAAGGAGATATACTAATCGTATTTCATTGGAGAGACATCAATTCCGTATTTCGATAGACACATATTATTGAAACTTATTATTGGGACCTTATACCCTTATAGTTATCACTATTGTTCTTGTTATGTTGGCATTTTTTCCTTGTATTGGATTAAAGTCTGTGGGCCAAAAATATATACTATTATTATTGTTATTACTAAGAAAATATACATTATTATTTGGTAAAGCAGCAGTATTAAGTATTCAATGCGGTTAGCAATATTATTCTATATCTGATACTGAATCTAATAATGCAAACGGGCTTCCTCATATGGCACTGCAAATATAATCGCTGGAGAACTCAAAATGAGTTCTATTAGAAGACCCTAACCCTATCTATTTTATAACATTCTATTTAGAAATGGTAGAAATATATGCGCATACCTACACCAGCATCCGGAGGAACATTAACAGAAACATTCCCAGCTTGCTTCGTGTCCATTTGAGGTCATACAATTTCCTTTATTAACCCAATATAAGCGTTGTTGCGGCGTTATTACGGTGCATTCATAGTCGCATGCTATGCAAATTCACTTGGTTATCGATTTTTTCCCCTGCAGCAAATGTGATGGTTTCCTCAAAAATGCTTTCGGGGGCCGCCAGTTTGGTCTGTAATTTTTACGTTTTGATATGACGGGGATGCAGTCGGAACACGCTCGGGAAATACGACGATGCCATCACCGGAAACGCGGCAGTAGTATGGTATAACAGGAATGCGTTCCCTCTCTTTTCGTTCGTAATTGGACCGCAGATGGCGGTATGTATGCTAGATATGTAGTGGGAGCCTTTTCCCTCTGTGGCTTTGTCTCTCTGCATTAGCGAGGCATGGGTTTTTGTCGAAAAAAGAAAGAGTAAGGAACCTTAATAAGCTGTCAAGGGCGCGTGTAGGCAGTTGATATAGGTCGTTACGAGCCGAGTAAAAAGGAATGTTTGGGCTGTGTAATTAATTTGTCGCAATTGTTAGGGTTGTACATAGATTAATGTATTCTAAATTAGGGATTCGCTTTCCAGTAATCGTATTAAAGATAGGGATATTTTGGTATTTCCATAACATAAAATCATAAGAAAAAAATGTTTTAGATGAGATGCATTCAAATCAACTATGAAAACAATATTAAAAACAATCTACCTACAGTTAACGATATAGTAAAAGTTGATAATCCAGTATATAAGTCTGCAATTATGGGACTAACCTTAGACATACAAGTAGATAATTGGATAACCCAAAAAGGAAAAGAAAGAAACACTAGAAAACTATATCTAAATGTTCAGTCTTTTTCTACAAAAACTATATACCTACTCAAAATAACATATTTTGCGTAGTCAAAATATAATAATATGATGTTAAACGGCGCCTATAGCCCCGAACCAATTAAGTCATTGTATAATCTACCTACATGCTCTTATCCTTGGCCATCAAATAATTTGTAAGTATTATTTCTGGGCTCACACTTCATTCATTCTAATTTCATAAGATGAGCGTGAAGTCTTCCATGATTAAAGGTTAAAGACTAGTAGTGGGTGATTAGTTGTTAAAGACAGCAAAAGAGACTTGCATGCGCAATTACATTAATTTATTTTTTTGTTTAGCGTAACGTAATTCATTTATTACAGCTGTGTAATTTAGTTTAGAAGTTTGGGAAAATCCATCCTTCTTGTAATCATTTATAATATTATTGGTAAAAGGTTATTAACCAATAACCTTTTACCAATCCTGCCTTGTGAGTAGTGAGTAGTATTTTATGGTTACCACTTTAGTGTAAAGATGTAAAGAAGGAAAGAGGTTTCCCGCATTTGGTATAGAATAGAGAATTTATTTGTTTAAAATACTGTAATCCGGATGTATTCGTTGGTTCTTCACTTATATATATTTTATTATTTGTTTGCTATTTTATCTCATAATTTCAACCACCGGAAGGTTTAATAACGGAAACACCTTGTAAAATTAGTATTGGAAATACCGATAGTGCGGATCATAACGTTACAATTACCTGTTGTAAACTTGACACAGGGTTGGCCGCCAATCGCGCATCCTGCTGTTTCGGGTAAGTGGAAATATTTATGTACTAAATATTTAAATAACTATGTGTTCAAGGATAGACGTGTCAGATACAAAATTCATCCATCCGATTGGTTGAATATTGAGGAAACTGATAATTATTACCTTCTACCAAGTTTTCCTTCTAGAGAAATGCCAAAGCAAAATTTGTTTCAATTTGGTCTTGAGCCAGTTAACTCACGAGTTTTAATTCGATTCTTGAGGCAGTTGACTATTAAAAGTTGCACGCGGAGAGACTCTCTAAGTGTCATAACTAAGTTCAAGTGCCTTGTACAGCCTCTTTCCATGTAATTATACGAAATATACTTGTTATTAAGCACGGTGTCTAGTGATTTTAATTCTTAATTGGAAATCCATAATTCTTTCAAACCAGGAGGAATTCCTACACTACTTATTTGCGTGTAGATGCCCATTCCCACATACGTATGTGCCATCTGTCATGTATTTTATTGATTTATAGGTGAATTAAATAATAATTCATAGTTTTGTTTTGATAAGCCGAAATTTTATTATTTCTCCGAATTTATGTCAAACATGCGTGTATCGTACTCGATACTGATGTTCATGTTAATCATCTCTAGTTTCCTTGACAAGATTATCCACATATTTACTAAATGATATATTGAAATGATGTTTAATATGACTTTTCCCATACTTACTAAATTATTGTAAATGCAAGTTAATTATTTGCCTAATAAAAGGTATTGTTCGCCAGTATATTTACCGGGGAATCTATTTGCCATAACTGGCGCCCTGTAATATATTCAAATTAACACTAACAGGTTTGATTTGAGTTCTGCAAAGCATTTGAGAGAATTTGAATATGAAAAGTCGAATTATACCTATTTTATGTCAAGTCGGCTGCTAAATTTAAAATACTATTTTTCAGACTGCTTGCATACATGTGTGCATGTATCAATGTAGTTGTTTTGTCTTTACAATCTTTTTCCTTTCCTTCTTTTCCTCAGTTAAAGTTTAGTCTGCTCACACCCCCGTTTCTCGTATTCTTATCTGTTTGCTATTATTTGGCCTAACGTTAGTGCTGGCCGTGGGTTTTGTTCGGCAAGAAGAAGGTGGTCGAAAATAAACACAACAGATTTTTTGTTATATTCATTCCCAGACTGCTGGACCTTTTGCGTCATCCTTTTTAAGTGTCAAATAAGAACAAAAAAATATACGTCAATAGCCAAGACTATCCTATAGTCAAACAACATTATTATAAGGAATCGTATATAAGGCAACCTGAATGTAGACGTAGAATTCAAATAGGTATATAGTAAGGATAATCCTCTTGTACACACATCATGTAACACGAAGTCAGTTCCCCACACGAAGTGGTGCAATATACACAGTCGGAAAATTCACACTAATAAGAACGAAACATATGTATAATACACTAAGATGGAATATTAAAACAACTTTACATTATCGAACATTAACCATTGCACTCTAATCTTCATCACCCCTTTCCCTCCACATCACCAAAACCCTTCCTCCTAATTAGAACTGTAATCCTGTCCGTTCTGAACGGTATCCGATATTCTCCATCTTATCACTCAAAACGAGGCGCGGTGCGACCATTAAGAAAGGACGATGAGATTTGCGCGGCGAAAAGTTTGCATCCCCTCTGGAAGCGGTCTAGTCGCCGGATTAAATGCGGCATCGTCGGTCCAGCCGAGCCGCCTCCATTTATTATAAACCTTCGTGTTTGTGCTCTGGCAGCCGCCGTTACGTTTAATTTAACAGTTATGAGTTCCGGGATAATCCCAGAAGTTCGAAGTGCCATTACGTAGGATACTGAGTATTTAGCTAAACCGTCATTTTATTTTTGAATTGAGCGTCGTGATAACGCAGATTTCCGCAAATTTTAGCTAACCCTTCGGCGTTTTACTGAGGGCCTAAAATGCGATTCCGATCTAGAACCGAAGCGAATAACGTACACGGGCAATTTCGGTAGCCGAGCGACACCAGCTGTTAATCAAAGTAGTTTATTTCCCTGCCAATTACTTGAGAGGGTCGGTTACTCCAGCGAGGGCCGGTTTACTTCAGGCAAATTGAATGTTAATGTAGAGTCCAGTTACGATGACGCACATGTATTTGTCCGATTCTACATATTTCGACATATTTAGATATGGCATGGGATCTGTGCTTCCTAATTTGTCCTTAAAAGCAGTACAATGCATAGCAAGTTGCTTTTAGGTGTAGGGAGCTTACGGAAGAACGAGAGATACGTGAAAGTCGAATTTTGATAGCGGATGGATGCAATTGAATTTGTTGTTTACTAGTTTTCAGATAAGCTACGGTTTTTATCAACGCTTTTTTGAAGAATTCAAATTGTGGCGCCTAAATAAAAGTTGATGGTCCGCGTTCTAGGAGGATATCTAGGATGATGGTCAATCTTTGCGATGCGACAATGCCGAGAAAAGAGAGTGCAAATGGAAGGCAGCCGGTATACTGGTGGAATGATGCTATTGCCAACATGAGGAGAGACTGTATACACAAGCGTAGAATGTACACCCGACAACTAGGGAGAGTTTGTGAACTGAAGTCACGGCGATTGTGGGAAGAATACAAACGAGAGCGGAAATCATTGGCGAGTGCGATTAAAAAAGCGAAGCGTGAATGCTGGAAAGCATTATGCAAGGAGGCTGATGAAGACTTATGGGGCACCGCCAATAAAATAACCATTAAAAGAATAAACGGCTTTCCGCTGAGAACAAAAATGCCCATGGAAACTATGATTAAGGTGACCGAGCATCTCTTTCCCGATCATGAACCGCTGAACTAGGAGCCACTGATAGGTAGGAAAGATGAACCTTTTACAACAGCGGAACTAAATTTAGCCGCTGATAGACTGAAAAGCAACAAATCGCCCGGACCTGGAAACATTTCAGCTGGGTTCCTAAAGCGAGTAATACTAGAAGAACCGGAATCGATCAATATACATAGGCGCAATTGCTCTGGAGAAAGCTTTCGACAGTGTATCAAGACCAAAGATATAGGAAGTGTTGAAACAAGAAACGCCAGCAACAAAACGATAGAAGTGATTAAAAGCATATACGCAGAAATATTAAGCATTGTGAGAACTGGAGATGTAACAACAGAACAATTAAAAACAAGGAAAGGAGTTAGGCAAGGAGATATACTCGGCCCTCTACTATTTATAGTACTAATGGACGAATTAGCACGCAAGCCAAACAGCAGATATAAGAACTCTTTTATATGGTATAGAAAGCTGGCAAACAAATCAGTCAACGAACTCCTGTACGCAGATGATCTAATTTTAATTAGAAACGAGAAGGAGGAGCTAAGAAACAAAATAGAAGCATGGGTTAAAGCACTAAAAGGGTGCGAATTAAAAATAAATATAAAAAACACAGAAGTTTTGGGCATAGAACGCAAAGCTAAGAATATAACCATATAAGTAGGAAATAAAGTTCTACATGAAACTCAATTTATTAAATACCTTGAATCCGTGTTTGAAGGGAAAGGTAGCCTAGAAATAGAAATTAATAATAGAATAATAAACACTAATAAAATCTATAGAGCATTATATAGCAGTTGCTTCAAGCAAAAAGAAATAAGCAAAATAACAAAAATTAAGGTATATGAGTCAATAATAGCACCTATACTTATGTACTCCTCCGAATCGTGCTATCTAACAGAAAAACTGAAAAGTAAAGTACAGGCCTGCGAAATGACAATATTGGGAAAATAGCTAGCTAAAATAAGAAATTAAAAAATCAGAAGGCGTTTAAAGATAAAAAGTATAATCAACAAAATCGAGATACAACAATTGAGATAGTACGGTCATGTATCTAGAATGTGAGAAAAGGGACATTCAAAAATTATTTTGGAAACCAAAGTGCAAGACAAACAGGCCAGGGTAGACCCAGAGTTACGTGAAATGAAGGTATAATGAAAATCTTAGCTGACAGGGGCATTTCATGGACTCAAGCAGAGACAATGGGAACAAACAGAACGCAATTGAGGAGAATAATTACCTCTATACCTCGGGTAGAAGAGGAGATGATATGATGATGATCATGATGATGACAACTTGAACGTATCGCTCTAACACAATGTAAGGAAGCTGCGGGCAGTACATAAGAAATCTCTACTCGTAAAGTGTTCACAAGATCGCCATATTTTCGATTTATGTTTAGTGTCAATGTAGTATTCAACATAAACATTGCAATGCGCTATTGAAGGGTTAGCTTGTGTACTTCAAAAATCTGAGCTGTATTATTTTCAATGTCAATTGATGGCAGGTGTGATAGATCGACAACGCACGTGATCAGCCACTTATATGAAAAGTAAACTGATATACACGGTTGTATGTTATTAAAATTATTAGTATTTCGAAGTGGTACGAATGAAAAGAAACACATTGATATAACAAAACCAATTTTGTTACCCTAGGTGTTAGCGTACCAAATTTTTTAATTAATGCACTTATTTATGGCTGACTGCTGGATAGCGGTCCACGTATAATTTACTACTAAAGGACACTGCAATTTAATCACACAGCTTTGCGGGGCTGCCCAACTAGCACAATAAGTATCTGGGAACGTAATTACGACTATTAAAATGACTTTAAGGTATCTCGCGACATAAC
>JARFOC010009438.1:0-10904 GCA_031763485.1 Osmoderma eremita | reverse complement strand
GTTCATTTTTGTGTTAATAATTATATAGAATATAGTAGTAAAAAATAACCGGGAAATATAGTAATTTAAAAATACCGATTTAATTTACTTCCTTATGGTAGAGAGCATAAAAGGCAATTGCGATTTCACGTTATTAAGTTGCCATTCTCTACTATCCCTTATCTCTGGTCTAAGCAAAGCAACAGTGCATGACATATGTAATGTACTGTATCACAGACTACACTACAACAGCAGAAGGTAAGGTACTCGTACAGCAGGTTCTAATGTCAAATCACTAGAATTTTTACGTTTTAGAAATAATCCATTTTCACCTATGGAACAATTATTAGTAGCGCTCAGGTATTATGCAACGGGATCATTTTACATTACTGTATGATATTTTGGTAAATCAACATGCGGTAAAATAATACGAAAGGTTACCGAAAGCATTTGTGAGCAACAGAGGAATTATATTAAATTCCCAGATACGCAAGAAGGTGTAGTACGGAGAAAACAACTTTTAGGTTTTAGGAGCAATTGACTGCACTCATGTTCGAATACAGTGATTAAATTACAAAAATTGCAATGATTAAATCCACAATCAAACATATTTCCTGTGTTGAAAAATTCGTACCCCTTTTTCTTTTACTCATGTTTAAATGAAGTCACAACTTTTAACGCGCAAACACTAATAAGTAACAGCAACGAAGAAGGGTTAGATTACAGAAAACACGCTTATATGTTGACGAATATCAGCTAATTTGTGTTACATTCTGTGTCCCTGTCATACTAACTGCACATAATATACGACTACCTCATTTCAATATTTCCTACATTATACTAACTTCTTAAAAATATCGGGTACGTAAGAATAACTACCGGAGGAATAAAATTAGATGAACATACGCAAAATTGTTTACACCCATGGATTAATTTTATGTAGCAAGTACTTACTACACACGTTGCCAGATGGTGAAAAGACCAAGCCTAAGTAGAATCTTGAATAAGTATAAAAGAATTACAACGAATTTTGACAATATTACACTTCAATTCATAAATACTAGGACTACCCTTGTATAGTGTATGTATAATGTGTTTCATCCGCTTCCTGTTTGGCCACTCTTCACTCCTCGTCACTCTTGCTTCAAATATAGAGTTTTCCTTTTCCTCTCTGATGATTTACCACCAATCGTTTAAACCAGTAACCGATTAATCGACAAAACGAATAATCGGTTGATCGATTAAACGAATAATCGATTAATGGACTATTTGACTAACCGACTAATCGGCTAACAGAATAAACGACTGACTGAATTGTTCCACAACTTTCTTATCGAATAATCCATTATCTTTATGGAGTTATCGTTACTGGTTAGCGCTTGTTGATCGCTCCATAATATGAGCGGCATTAGTCTTGACCCACTGAAAGATAGGGAATTCGTGAATTCTGGAAATATTCATCCTTCGATGGCATACACTTACATGCTTCGACTGTTTGCTCGTCTGTTCCCTTCATTTTTCAAATAAACAAACCCTTATCTACGCTCCTCACGGCTGAGATCGGTGATGTGTTTTAATAGAAACATGTAGATTGTTTGTGTTTGATTGTTGCGTATATCTGAATCGCCCCCACTCATAACGGCTGTTTGTTTGAATAATTCGATTGTGCGCCTTTCCGCAGGAAAGTGTGCGCCTTTAACTATCATCGCAGGTAGCAGCTTTTTTAGTCCCTTTTTTGGAACATACAAGTTAAGAGTCGATCGTCAAAGCAACACATTTTCTTTTTGTATATCTAATTGCATCTGAATCATTGCAAACAGCATTGTAAATTATTATTGTTTAAACAAAAACTCAACATGGACATCCACGCATTTTTATTGCAATTTCGAAGATCCCACACAAAACGAAACAGTTTGCAATATTAATATTGAAAATGTTTTTTGTAATTAAAATAGCAACTAAAACAGACTAATAGGTCAATAGTCAATTACTTTTATATAATAGCTCCAATTTGGGGAGTCAATTAACATGTTACTTAACTCTGATTTTAGTAAATTATGTTTAATTTTGAATTATATGACTTTTATTTGACTGTCAATTGTAATGGTGTATTTTATGTTAAATTTTTATGGTGGGTGAATTATTCTTAGTATAGGAGAATATTGTAATATGATTTAAATAATGAATGACGTAGTTCTATTAAAATTTTGAACTCTTTACTTTTAGATACTCTTGTTCACAATATCATATACTTTGCCTGAGAGCCCAGGCTCCTGTTTGTTAAATTATTTAATTCAGTATACCATTTTACATTTAAAACCTTTATTGTACGACTAATAAAAACACAAAAATTAAAATAAAACAAAACATAAATAAATAATAGGGACGAAACTCTTTATTAACACCGAATAATTCAGTAAAAAATAAATATATTCTTATGCGTTTAACATTTGCATCCTCTTTTGAAAAACTACCCTACTATGCCATTGCTATTTATCTTTATTGAGGCATCTATTGCTATAGTTAGTGCTAAAACTTCTGAATGGATAATTATCCTAACCTATTGAATCGATCTAGCTACTACAATGGGGCAGTTTATTCTAGGCAGCGTATCTTTGTTTATTTACATATAACACACCGAATATGGCTCAAATGAATTATTGTTATTAATGGTAAATAATCCTTAAATTACTAAATTTAGATTGGGCGAAAATTTAAAATTGATTGATAATAATGTCTTGGGTGATCGAAACGATGTCAACAAGTGTATAATAAAAGGCCATTGATAACTTATACTAGTTAATTAATACCTTTAGGAAAGCATAGCTTTAGTTTTTCCAATTAAGGTTTTTTTATTATTAGGATTATCTATTTTTAATTATTTCAACGGAATGTATTTTCCTTCATACATTTCTTAAGTTTTAAACATGTTATATTTAAGTTTAATTCCTCCTTACATTGCCTTTATTATTTAAATATTATAATGTGAATTGTTGAATATATTATTTCAGTTTTTCTTATTATTCTTTGTTAATATTTTTTCTTCTGTAGAATAAGTGAAATTTACTTGTATGAATGAATACAAACGATGTGGGTATATTTTGCCTTTTATATATTTCCAACTTGAAAAAGCAAAACTATGCTTGTAGTGCATGTAGTTGTTATACTTTTGTTCAGTTTCCTAAAATCACTTTTTCAACATTGGCATTTTAAACAGTCTCCATATGTTTTCTTTAAAAAATCCACCTTACCCTCAGTCCCTAGGAGCGTGAAAGGGTTTGTTTATATTAAGATCGAACAGAACACACGGGCAAGAAATGTGTAGAATATTTCCAGATATCACAAAATCCGTCTTGTGCACTGAGTCACGACTAATGCCGTTGTTAGTACTTCATTCACTACATAAGCACACACATACATTGTATCTCGATTGTGTAGATTTTTGAATATTATAAAATCATTTATTTGCGCAATGCGTAAATAATTCTACCTACAAATTTCTAACATTTCATGAATAACTACTTAAGTTAGATGGCTAAATGCAAATTTGCCCTGTAATTCATACATATGTACGTATGTGTTAAGGTTGAGATTAATTGTATATAACAGCTGAATAGATAATATAGACTTATGATCAAGTAAAAATATAATTACCATATGCATGCTTATTCATGCATTATACATATAATTTTATTATACAATATGAATAAATGATGTGAATGCTAATCGTTTTCCATTAAAACGTTTAAAAAAAAATTGTTGCTTCTGGAAATATACTTCATAGTATCAAGAACGCCTTTAGAAATTGCCCTTCTGTTTCTTGGTTGGCCTGGTATCTTGTATAAATCCGTTAATTTGTAAAAGCCTTCCAAACCCTTTTTGTTGTGTAGTGTACTACATTATCAACTGGTAACTGAGAGGAATAGGCATAATTTAATGAATAAACCCAACCGTAAACAATAATAAATCAAAGCGAATGTAGATAAGTTACCGTATGCTCCAGACAAATCTGATAATAAAAGGATTAATAAGAATACAAAGTATTATGGGGAGAATCTTAACAATAGATACAAAGGATAGAAAATATTTCTTGAAGAGAAACTTCTTCAAATATCGATTCAACCCATAATAAAAACAATATAAAAGGCATTCAAAATTTATAGTTAGCAAATTATCGATTATTATCTATGTATAAGTATTTCTTGTGGCAAGGTAGAGTAACAGAATTTAATCTCATAATTTAATAAAATCTGAAGCATATTAGAACATATTAAATTCCTAATTGCCGATTGAGGTAGCATAAATCCAGTATTATAACAAAAGAGTGCTATTTTGGATTAATAATAGAAACAACAGAAATTAAATTAGATTTACTCTATCTTACTACTATCCTCAATTGTTCTGTGCCCAATAAATCCAGGAAAGTACTGCCATACAAACGAAACCAAATTCCTGCAAGTAACAGCAATAAAATTAAAATAATTTACAGCCCCACATAAGACCCGTATTACGTGCTTTTCAAAGCGCGTGCCGCATTTTAAATAAATTCTCATTTAAATAATTTGCTGGGCATACATTATGTTCAACTATAAGAAACACCAGAACTCTAACTTTACATACAGTGTAAAATATTAGAAAAACTAACATAAGCTACCATAAATTTGTTGTGGTCCATCTTCAAACGTACGAATGTTACGTGTTACGAGGTGTGTAAATTAAGCAATGAGACTGATATCTTTAAATATTTTTATTTGGATATAATTACAATTGAACGTTGTCTCGCTCAAAATAACTTCCTTGGGAAGCCCCACAGCGTTGGAGGCGGGTCATCCATTCCTCATGGCAGTGCTGGAACTCGGATATTGGAATCGCCTTTAGCTGGTCGGTTACAGCCGTTTGAATGTTTTCGAGTGTCCCAAAATCATGTCTCTTCAGATGAATTTTCAGTCTTGGGAAGAGGAAAAAGTCACAAGGACTCAAGTGAGGTGAATAAGGAGGCTGAGGAGCCACAGAAATATTTTCACAGGCCAAAAACCCGTTTATGGAAATTGCTGTGTGACAAGGCGCATTGTCATGATGAAGGATCCAATCGTTCTTGATATTTGGTCTCACACGCATGGCCCTTTTTCGGAGTCTTTCGAGAACCTCTCGGTAAAGATGTTGATTAACTGTCTGACCTTGAGGCACGACCTTCTTGTGAACGATTCCCTGGCTATCAAGGAAACAAATCAGTATGCTCTTGATCTTTCATTTGCTCATTCTTGCTTTCTTGGGCCTTGGAGAGCCTGAAGTGTGCCATTCCATGCTCTGGCATTTTCCCGGCATTACTCGAACAACCAACTCTCATCACCAGTAATGACACGTTCCCAGATGTTTTCATTATTTTCAATCGATTACAAAAGGGCAAAGCACCTTTCTCTCCTGATGACCTTTTGTTCCTGCGAAAGGTATTTTGGAACCATTTTCGAGCAGGCCTTTCTCATTCCCAATTCATTGGCCAAAACTTGATGAACGGTGGTGTGAGACAAATTCAACTGTTCCCCGATCATTCTGATCGTCAACCGACGATCTGAACGCACAAGGTCACGGATTTTGTCGACATTGCCATCGGTTCTTGCAGTTGAAGGCATTCCGCTGCGTGACTCATCTCCCATCAACTCCCTTCCTTCTGAAAATGCCTTAAACCACAGAAAAACCTGGGCTTTTGACAAAACGCTGTCTCCGTAGGCCTGCTGAAGTTTTGCAAAAGTTTCTGTTGCACTTTGCCCAAGTCTGAAGCAAAGCCTGGTAGCTCACCGTTGCTCAAAATTAATGTCTAATTTGTAGAACGCACTACGAAAACCGCGTTCACGGAAAAAACAATAACGGACAACCAAATGACTTGATCGAGTTCAAACTTGCACTGAACGCGTATTACAATGTCCACTTGTCGCCCCTCCATAGCCCGTGCTTCCCGTGTTACCATATCATTCGCTACGTTGTCAGTCTCATTACATAATTTACACACCTCGTATGCTTCAAAATGAAGATAAAAGTATAAGGATACCATACACACAAGTTGTTTTATTTAATTTCAAAGATCAAGCGCTAAAAACCAATCGTTTCTTGAACCTGACGTAAAAACATCCTTGACCAAAATCTGTAGAGGTTGAAGGAAAAAAGAATAATCTGTTTACTTACGACTAGGAGAAGTCACATTATTTTTATTACATTTACACTAAAACAGAAAGATCGTTAAAATACTTTCAAGTACCGTCACGATATTTTGATTCATGTCTTCCGATGATATCGAACTTTTTGTGCATCCAGAACAAGGTAAAAACGGTCCATCGTAGACGTATTAACAGCCAGATGAATACCTGTACACACAAACATTATACGTACATACATAGATTAGATTAAATGATGACAAATTAACACTCCTGAATGTGTGGTGCTCAGTCGCGTAGGCGATCGTAGCTTCACCGAGGAACACACGCACTGCACCAGCGCAGTTCCGCCCGTTGATTTACACCCACACGGGATTCTCACGCACGAACGAACACGGAAGAGATGATATATCACCGATCATATCGATGGATGGCATTGTCTCTAATTGAATACTTAAACCGGGTCCGTTTAAGCTAATTGGCGGCGAAGAAATAGTAACGTCGGCGTGTTGTAGGGACGATCGCTTTCCCTGTGTGTATTTACGTGTCGTGTTACGTGCGCAAGCCGATGCGAGAGTTTTTATTGAATTATTTCTTGGTCGTGTCTTAATGAAATTAGTCACGAATCGTCGAGGAAATAACGTTTCGTAATAGTTCTGGCAGAAACGCGGACAGGTCCATTCAAAAAACCTTTTAGTGTTGCACAAGAAAGCATTGTTTTGACTACCTTTTGATTGAGTGTATAATCGCTTTAATGCTACTCATCATTATTTGATATTAATGGATGGATATTATCCCGAGTCAATATTGAAAGATAGCTTTTAGAGGAACTCTTCCCATATTCTTTACTACCTACTTTCTTATCTAATCTCCTATTGCTGGACAGAAATGTTTCAGTTTATTTAATTGCAAAATCACGTTTTTCGGAAAGTAGAATATTAAATTTTGATAAAATTTGTCACAAACTTAATCTAGATTAAAGCAGTGCCGGCTCGTCAGGGTTACGTTAGTGTTGTAACCCAAGTACGAGGGATGTCCGGTTACTAAGGTCCATTTGTAAATTACAAAGAGACTACTTTATTTATAGAAATCAAACATATACTAAGTAAAAGCGTGAACTGTTAGCTACTTTCCCACATAATCGCCGCCAATGTTAAGGGACTTATCCCAGCGAGACACAAGCTTCTGTAACCCCTCTTCGTAAAAGGTGCCATCCAAATTTGTAAAATACTGCCGTACTTCCTCTTGAACTTCGTCGTGGTCTTCAAACCTTTTACCCGACGAATAAGCTTTCAACGGCCCAAACAAATGAAAATCAGAAGGAGCCAGGTCTGGACTATGGGGCGGATGGATAACAACTTCGCAATTGTGTTTCTGAAGCCGGGCCTGATTTGAGGTGTGCGGTCTTGCATTGCCATGCTGCCTGCTTCCTTTCGTCAACCTTCATTTTCTTTTCTGCCGAATGGCTTTGTGTAGTTTTTGGAAAATTTGACAATAAATATATAGCTGTTGATTGTCGCTTTCGATGGGAAAAACTCTATGACCAAAATGCCTTGCATATCCCAGAACACAGTTGCCATTGTCTTTTTTTGTACACTGCTGAACTTTGAATTTTTTCGGTGTTGATGAACTCGGATGCTTCCATGTCATCCAGTCTTTTTTGATTCCTGTAACTATGGACTCTAGAAATCCGTTTTCCTGACGAGAGTGCGTTAAGAGCTCGATTGCCGCCGCCATTAGTTGCATTTTGTGTTGGTCGGTCAACAGTTTTGGTACCCATTTCGCGGATACTTTTCGATAGCCTAATTAGATATGGTCAATTTTATATGCAAATCACTGTACGTTGAAGGTCTTGTATACTGCAAACAACACAGTCTGAAATTTTTTTTTTACAAACATTGGTTTTGATGTTGGTCCACTTTTATAGCAACGTGACATTTTTTTAAAATTGTCAAGACTGAATATAGGGCGAGTCAAAACTCAAATACATTCATTTCTCTATTATTTTAAATGCATCACGCTGTATTTTATATCATAAAATGAAAGAACAGTTTAGTAACTTTGATTTATTAAGCACTCTATGTTTCTAAAGTCAATAATTTCTACGATATTTTAAAGCCCTTTTATAAAAGTGAGATTTTAGAAATTATTTTAATATAATGATTTAATCGTGAAAAAGTGACAGTAAGACACTCTTAAGTCTTCATTACTAGCTAGGAGATTAAGTAAATGGATCACATTTTTTGGAAAGACGAGTGAATGGTCAAGTTTATTTAGACTTTTTAGAAAATCATTTACCGTTGTTATTGGAAAATGTTCCTCTAAACGTTAGTCAAAAATGTGGTAATTGCACAATGGACCTTCGTTACTTCACACAAGGTTAATACAAGACCATTTCCTTGACAGGTGGACAAGGAAAGGGGAACCAATTGAGTAGCTAGCTCGATCATCGGAGTTCATTAAAATTGACTTCTTCATGTGGTCACATGTAAGGAAAAACTTTGTATAGCAAACACCGCCAACTACATGAGGTGATATGAAAAACAATAAGAGAAGCATTCTCGAGTATTAATTAAGGAATGTAAGACAATCGCTTGAAGAACGACTGCCATGTTTTATTGGTGGATATTTTGAACATTTACTATAGAACTACATTGTAAACAGTTGGGTTAATTGATTAAATGTTAATCATTGGTTTAAATTATAAACATAGTGAAGTTGTTCACATTACCGCACCGCTCGCTTTCCTCCTCGCCATGCATCAAGAATCAAATCAGTTTGATTTTTCAAGATACAGATGCCTGGAAGTAGCGCTGTGATTGGTTATTTGAACGTCATCCCCAAGTTTTTCCAAAATTTCCAAAATTTTGTTATAAGGTTCTCTACGTTTCGCATTCACTGGATGCACATTTTCGAACTCTCTTACTGTCGGAATCATTTTCAGTAAAAGTAAGCTATTGTCACTATTGAGGATTATTTTATAACCCTGCAATACGAATGACATAAACATAGTGATATTGATCTGGTAAAAGTACATGATGCATGGCATGATACAATGCTTCAGTATATTAAGTCATGGCGAGGTGCGAGATGCGCGACGAAATTAATGACGAGGGGCGTAGCTTCAAGATGCGATGTGAACTACTCCAACATGTTTATACCCTAAAGCAATCACACTTATGCCTGTCGCTCTAGACAGATTAATGGGCTTCTACTCATCTGGCATCGTCTCTGTATTTTAGATCGTCATATTGCGCCTGGGAAGAGTGCGCAGTAATTTCTCCACTCAACATTTGAGAATTTGCGAGGAATGAATTATTATGAAGTCTAACTGCTTCCTTACATTCTTCGTCGTACCATAATTTTTGGCCCTCTATCCCATACCCTTCTTCTTATCTTGGCCTGCTCTGTTTCTACCCAGAAAATGGTCAGACTCAAAGACTGTCCCCTTAAATATTCTCGCAACCAATATTATTTGTTTCATTCCATTGATGACCTGGTGTAAAACATGTTTTTCAAGGTTTTACCTTAACCATAAATACTAAGTCTACCGCTTTTCTTCCTTTGTAGGATCTACTGAGGAGTGGCAACTTACTTGCTGAAATATGTATCAGGAGTCTTTCGCGCGTTAAGGTGGTAAGGAAATCGTTTGGTTTAGTTCTACTGTTTCAAGCCACGGTATCCTATTATGTCATACATCAAATATGCTTGAACAGGGTCTGCTATCCACTAGCACGTGGTCAATTTGATTTACTGTCTATCTGGGGACTTCCAGGTGGCTTTATGGATAGTTTTATATAGGGAAGAGATGATCGTAACTCTTAAGTTCATAGCGACTGAAAACTAGGGGGGTCTTTAACCACTATTGCTGTTAATGGATTGTAAGTTATGTTTTCAAGCGATAGCCTCATAGAAGCGTATCTTCCCGAGATAACAGTCTGATTACTTTTTCTATTTCAATTTTTCAACGTCTTAAAAGAAATTTTTACCTATGAGAAACGGCAAAAAATCATTAGGTTTAAACTACCCGTTGAAAAGCAAAAAAAAAAAATTATTCTGCACTATTCCCGAATTTTCTCAATTACTCTTAAAACTTGACAACATATCTGCAAGCAATGTTTTGAATAATAAATAAGTTCAATGCATATTGTATCATTTGTGTTTTTGTCCGCAAACTCTAAATTGATCGCGCGAAATAGTTGTTCGTTAATCTCCTCAAGCCTAACATTCGAATAGTTCACCATTCTAAATTATATGTCAACTTTCTTTCTGAAATCAGATAGCACTTTTGATATTCTAACGAGAAACGCAAACAGTGGCAGATTCATACTTACCTACATATGCACATTAATTGGTAAACAAAGAACACTGGTAGCGGGTTTTATTGCACAGCTGTAATATGATTAGTGAATGTGTGTTAGTCACTTTTAAATTAACTTAATTTTGTACACACTTTCACGACGTAATTTATTTACACCTTCGGCTAAGTGCTTACTCTCTTCCAGTGGAAATAAAAACAAAAGGGGAATACGCATACATTTCTACATCTCTATAGATTTTTCGTTACTCAATTTGTCAAAATTCCCCCAATGCTGATAGATCGTTAAGTTGTTAAATAATTCTATATTATTCTGATTGTTTTTTTTTTTCGATTGGTAATATTGTAATTTTGGATGGGTAGGTATGCCAATTTTACGTGAAAAATAAAAGATACCCTTACCACCTCGATGAGTGAAGAACTCCTGGATACGTATTTCGGCAACTAAGTTGCCATCC
>JARFOC010009417.1:0-10908 GCA_031763485.1 Osmoderma eremita | reverse complement strand
TTCGACGATTTGGCAACCGTGTATCGAATTCTCATAAGCTCTGTACTGCATTCGGAGGTTGAGACGATCTATAGGTACTTTCAATAAGTAATCATAAATTTTACTTCAATTTTAATGAAGAAATTTTTAATTATTTGTTATATTTGTTCTATAACTGCTTTTATTGAATGTGGTGTTGGTTCTCGAGTCCTCTCCAATGAATAATTTTTCTAGGTCATCCAAACAAAATGCGTTTGTTTAAAGTGAAAATGGAGTCTAACCTTTACAGATTTTTATTGATCCTAGCAGAACGTATAGTGAAAGAACGTTTTAATAACGCGTTGTAAAAATATCAGCTGTATCGCGGGTATTAATTATTAAAACAATTGTATTTATTGTAAATCGTTAATTTATGTCATCAAGATTACTTTAATAATAGCCATATTGGACGATAATTTTTCTCATTGACTTTATATACTGCACTTAATATTCCTTGCCGTCCAGAATAGAAACTATTTTATCGATATCCCAGCTATCTTGTGTTTAAATAAGACGATTAAACACCTCGGTTATTGTTTTCTAACATGTGGAGGACGGTAACATTTCCCTTATTTCATTTTATGGAATTTGTTGGACATGTGTAAATATTCTCGTTAAAGGGGAACACGTGTTGATAGCAGTTCCTATACATATGTGGTAACTTTATACATACACACATATTTCAAGAATAGAATGCTTCGAAAGGTGCAGAAGAACGGATGTTTAAACATGTTTCCACGAACGATTTTAAATACAAGGGGTGGTAGAACGTGGAAGCTTCGTTTTCCAACTCTTAGTTTCGATCTGGTGGTGTGAGCTGTCGCCATATGGGAATCCAAAGTTGTTTTGGGTGTATGTTTAGTTAGAAATGATATTTAAAATACGTAAGTTGAATAATTACATTTTATATTCTTAAATTCTCCTATGTTTACTTTTATATATTCTTTAATATCGTTATGATTTCGTACAAAAATGCAGTATATTACACCTCTTGGTTTTTATATACACAGAAGTAAATATCTTACGCTTTTTGCCGCTTATATTTAAAATATGTTGAAAAACGTTGATAATCATGTACTGTCTTTTATGACCAAACAAACGTCCATCTCTGCTTACGTTTCTCTTCTACAAACTCCATTACTCAACCGAGAACTCACAAACACAACTTACAACAACAAATTATTGGCGTAATAAAAATTGCTGTTTATAAACGATTTCAATGTTTTACAAGACCGGGGTAATATAAACACAATACTGACAGCTAACCAAACAAATCCTTTGACAACCAAACAATTAATAAGCGGAAACGGAAACACTCAATTCGGAGATAAGGATAGTGTTAGTGAAAAACTATCAAAACATAGACAGGTAGACATCCTATTTGTACCCATACTGCATACTAAGCTTGGAATATGTGAACTCATGTATATGTACCTTAATTACTGCTAATATCCTATTAAATAGTTGGTACCACTTCCTCCTGTCACCCATTAATAAAACACGTTACTACACGAGTATAGTGTTATGTCCAGCAAGCTTTATCGCTTTATTGTTTCTCATTTCTTTATTTTTATTTTTGACAAATTTGTAACTATGAGACATCTATGACGTCTATCTACATATTACTATTATAGGATAATCTAGAGATAATAGAGATGGGGCACTTAACGTTTAAATTGTGTGTCTATCCCTCTGGTGGTCTGCGAACCAAACTAAACAGGCTACCGCGCCGAATGTCATATATTTCAAACTTGACAGGAGGCATAATGCCATCAAGAATTCTATTCATTCTTCTATACAAGTTTTTTTTTTGCATAATGTCGTTCACAAAATGTGCCAAAAAGTGTATGCATCCTTTGACAAATTTGTAACTATGAGACATGTATGACGTCTATCTACATATTACTATTATAGGATAATCCAGAGATAATAGAGATGGGGCACTTAACGTTAAAATTGTGTGCCTATCCCTCTGGTGGTCTGCGAACCCAACTAAACAGACTACCACGCCGAATGTCATATATTTCAAACTTGACAGGAGGCATAATGGCATCAAGAATTCTATTCATTCTTCTATACAAGTTTTTTTTTTTGCATAATGTCGTTCACAAAATGTGCCAAAAAGTGTGTGCATCCTTTGACAAATTTGTAACTATGAGACATGTATGACGTCTATCTACATATTACTATTATAGGATAATCCAGAGATAATAGAGATGGGGCGCTTAACGTTAAAATTGTGTGCCTATCCCTCTGGTGGTCTGCGAACCAAACTAAACAGACTACCGCGCCGAATGTCATATATTTCAAACTAGACAGGATGCTCTATTCATTCTTCTATACAAGTTTTTTTTTGCATAATGTCATTCACAAAATTTGCCAAAAAGTGTATGCATCCTGCCATACAGATTTTTAAGTATCACATGTTTTATTTCCAACTATAATTCTGTTCAGAAAGTGAGCGCAGGAGTTGCGCAAGAAACACGCATTGACAGTTTCGATTAACGTATTCCTGAAAGTTGTTTTTACAATTGGAATTTTTTTTTGCTTACCAGACGGAATACAATAAACACACTGTTCGGATTACTCTTGCCGCACAAAATTCCTGAATCAACTTATTTTTCAAACACAATAACGCACCAACCAACTTTAGCAATAATTTTATTCACGCACTGACTTCTACAATAGCAACTTAACGAATAAAGTCTCTCAAGGAAAACGATTTGCTCTAACATTAATCTACCCTACTCAACAGAAACATAGCCATTAGGGATATAATTACACTAAAAAGTTCAGTCGGGTCTAGGTACCTTGTGGTGAATCATTCTTAGCTCGACGTGTGCTAACAAAATAATAAAAATATGAAATCAAACTTGCAACTCTATCAAATGACAATAACATATCCATATGTTATCAAAAGCAGGCCAAATTCGGAGATGAGAGCCTTGTTCAACTTTGACAGATTTTCAAAATCGTAATGATATGCAGAACTAACGTCTAATGACATTACTAAATAAATAAATTTACAACCCACTTTCATTTTTAAAACGATGTATACAATATTCCTGGTCTAATCTATGAATTGAACTTGGAAATTTAATGTTATTAGTACAATAAACACACTGTTCGGATTACCCCTCCCGCACAAAGTATTAATTAATACGGGACGACACGTGTTTCGGGAATACGTGAATTCCCGTGGATTAATACTTTGTGCGGGAGGAGTAATCCGAACAGTGTGTTTATTGTGCTGCCCCACAGTCCTTGCAAGCTTTACTGCTTCATATTATTACTCCAATTCTCCAGTGCTTCCTTTAAAAATCCCTTGAAATTATATAATTTGATTTGAACGATTGACTTGTTAAAACGTTAACTGAAAATTTGGATTAGTTATGAAATGCCTATATTATTTATATGTATTACGGACGTTAGAGAAAAAAAAAAAAGATAGGCAGCAGGCACCGGTGAGATTCGAACTCACGATCTCCTGTTTACTAGACAGGCGCTTTAACCAACTAAGCCACGGCGCCTGTTTAAAGGCGTTATCCCACAGCGGAAATATAACTACAGTCGGTACTCGCTCTAAAATATTAGATTTACTTAAACATAGGTATATTATTTATATTTATAAATAATATACGCAAATGAAGTGTGAATAAACCTGGAGTTAAGTAATAGGATTACTAGCACTGTTGGTTTTACGGTTGCCATTTTGAAATGTAAAGGAGGAAAAATTTCGAAAACTATACTTTATTCTATAAGATTAAATTATCAAGTTTTCGTAAACATACATTTTTAAACGAAAAATATGCACAGATTGGAATATCAATTGTATTTTTTGTTATAGAAACGATTTATTGGAGAAAGACTACAAATTGATATATGTAATTAATTCTAATAACATGCCCTTCCATCCCTAGCATATAATATGTTGTAGTACATGGTACTCCAGGGATATTTTAATATATGTAAAGCTAAAATGACATCATTCATTTTGTTATTGTACCATTAGGCACGCACGACTTGATGTGTTAGGTATTGTACAGCGTTAAAAATTACCAAATTGATTTCTTTAGAGAAGTGTTTAAAAATTGTACTTGCCGCCAGTTTCGATATTAATAGGAGAGAAATAATACTGAATGCAGTTTATGTGCAAGTATCCTTTGTTCATTGCATATGAACAATTTATGTAATTAATAATACTTATCAATTATGGGGTGAGACCTTTAAGCGGTGTTATCGTGTTGCCTCTTCTGTTGTTATTGAAGAAAACATACACTTTTACTGCTATTATTACTTATTTTATGCAATGTTTTTAATGTAATACAAGACTAAATAAGTTTTAGCAATTAATAAATATATAAATTAGATATAACATTAATACCAAGTTAAAATATGAAAAGTATGAAATATCTGTTTAGTTTGAGGCGGAGTTTATCAAAAAATTAAGTATATAAAAATATATTTAAAAAATATATAAATATACACCTTTGAGATCACGATCATCGAAACAGCTGTCTGTACGTAAGGACTACCTGAAGCTAATACAATCAGACGTGTTGTGTGATCTCAAAGGTGTATATTTATATATTTTTTAAATATATTTTTATATACTTAATTTTTTGAACGTACGTGCCATCTATTGGCAGAAATCTTCTTTTCTTGGCGGAGTTTATCGTTTAATTTTTTAATTATTTTGTAATATCTTATACTTTCAATGAAACACCTTGTTTCGAACTATATTACTTTATTAAAACTATTTATATAAAACACAACACGTTACAATAGCTTGTCTTGTACTTGTTATATTCTAACCTATATTTGCTCTTACTACTACTAGGGGCGAGTGTGTTCAGATGGCGGCAAATTCAAATATATCCATCTATCAAGTTTCACTAGTGCTATACCACATATTTTATTATTGCTTTGAAGAGATGCATCACCATTGCAATCTGGACGTTGCAGTGGTGTGGTGGTCTTGCAAAAGCAGCACGCCTTTGGCAAGTTTTCCACAATTTTCTGATGGGTTTTAACTACATTTAATAAGAGTTTATGTTCGCTCAACTACTGATTAAGCCCGTCAAGAAAATAATTACATTTATATTCTAGAGTTTCTTTTACTTTGTCAGATATAACAACAGAAATGCCATTAGCATACAGATTTATATGACATATCTACTACACGCCAAGCCAATTTAGTTAGCAACTCACTGTAATATCCTTCCGTGACACTTCTGGCATGTTTATAACAAATATAAATGATAAATAATTAGTGGTAAAAATAGATAGTGCTCAATAATTTATCAGAATTATTCCATCTTTGTCCCGGAAAACTTGAGCAAGGATTTTGTCAACGGATTAAAAAAAAATGGAATTTCTTGAGTCGTTCAGAGCCAGATGTTTCACTCTTTCGATTAGTCTTTAGTCTCTGGGTCAACATGATTGACCCGTGTTTAGTCCAGAGTAATTAGATGATCGAAAATGTTTGAGGAACCTTTTTCAAAATGGAGGCAGATTTCCTTCGACGTCGATCTATTTCAAAACGCTGATGAGGAGCGCTTTGGAATAGATTTAGCCAACACCTTTCTCATAGCGAAGTTGCGATAAACGATGAATTCTGCTACCGGCGATAGCATCAATGTTTTCTGGAGCAGACATAAAAACTGATTTTCCGGAAGGGCGTTCATCTTTGACGTCTGATCTTTTTCTCATAAATTTCGCAAGCCAGTTTTTACTAGTAGCATACGAAGAACGCTGATCACCTAAGGTTTCTATCATACCAGAAAGAAACTTTCTTTGCCCGATAACCTTTTGTTACGTCTTAGTTTAGTCAATCTAAATGTATTTAGTTCATTTCAAATTTGGCGCGGTTAAATTCACCCGCCTAATAAGGGACGCTAAAAAACGAGACATTACACAATAGAGGTTAGAGCGATTGTAATAAGAAAGCACATACGCTAATAACGTATAAAATAAACTACATCGTTTTGTTTCGTAACTAACGCAACCGTAAGTTCGAAAAGTCATTAACGCAACCGTAAGGTTCAAAAAGAAAACAACGCAACCGCAAGGTTCACCACCCTTTGAGAAATAAATACTTAATAATTGACTGAAATCGATGTTTTTTAAATCTACCTTTTTCAAAAATTCACAGTTTTATCACTGCTCAAGTTATGGACTTCAAACTTTTACAATTTATTTATAAAGTAGTTGTAACCATAGCCACTGTTCGAATGTGGCGCCTTTGACACCAGACGAAGCCACTGCAATTTGGACGGCGAAGAGTAGGGGAGATGCGCGTGCGCAAGAAGGGTCGGAAAAGTAGATAGAGACGCTAATCAGAATATCAATATACGTACACAATAATGTAACGCTATAACCTAGCAATTGTAATTAAATACTATATATAATAAAATACAAAAACTAGCAGTACAGTTCATTACGACGTAAACAGCCACCATATTTAATTTTGTCTACTAGAAACGTTAGATACGCGAAATACGATGTGTTGGATATTGCTGTAGTCTTTTTTATAAGGTTAAAGGTGTTTGCAGTATGTTGAGTATCGACTTTAATATAGCCATGGTGTTTGCAGTATAATTTGTATGTACGTTGGGTATTGTAAGTAGAAGTAATGTCACGTATTTAAGGAGTAAATTCCTAAACGCCAGTTCTTCAAACAAGACAGATTATCAACATAACAGCTATACGTAGCGGACTAAAATAACATAGGGAAATCGAGTCACTCAGACGGTCGCGGCCCACCGTTATGAACATGTTTGTCGCTCTCTATCAAATATTCCAAGAATTTTATTGTCGAATATTAATTATTTGATCGGCGATTTTATCTTTGTAATTCCGCCGGCAAACACTCTTCTAGATGCGTCATCTAGCAGGTAAATATATGAATGGTTTCAGTATTGCGTACACATATCCTGACTTTCTCATCGTTTCACCATGAGAAGTATTTCTCGCGATCTATACATATATATTATAACCACGCATATCATTTTCGATTATATAAAGTAAAATATGTGCTGTGAAGGTTCGCTTAGTTTCCTTAATTGGTAAGTCTATGCAATGTACACAACTTGTTTAAAAGTTGCGAAGTACAAACAGCAAGCGCAAATATTTAATTGGATATACAGTAAGGCGTAGTTTTAGTGTAGGGATCTTATCGTCCTATACAAGAAACGGCCTTGGTGGGAGAGATCATGTTCACTATATTGCGATTTTTAATTAAGAATTTAATATTTGGTCAAATCTGCGCACGCCCATGGTTACCGTGTGGTACTCCCTACCATACAAAGCAGAACTCTAAATTTGGTTTTCATGTATTATAATTTAACATCCCCCTGCGTGAATAAGACTGGCAATGAGTCAGATCGTTTGTCTCTTTTTATACACTTAGGGATAGACAATTGGCAACTCCGCGATGTACATATATAGTTCCATATATCTATCAACTCCATCTGTAGGAATTTGACGCAAACAATCTACTCCACTGAAAGTATGAACAACCTTGCGTTGTCCGATATAGGTATCGCCAAATCGGATAGTCCCAAGCTGCGCGAAAGTGCTTACGTCACAAACTACTATTCGTCAAATAAATATAGCACAATAAAGGCAAATTCAAATGTTAAGAATTATGCTAGATACTTTTTAATGAAAAGACAACTTTTTGTTTTTAAATGTTCGACAGGAATCATTTATTATTTGCACGTACGATAATATATAATTTCCGTGTTATTTTTCATCATATGTTAATTACCACACAACCTTTATCATATGGTGAACTAGCCTTAATTTATGTTTGACCTTAAACGTCAAATCGATCCCTCAATCAAATCGATGCCTTATACATTTGATTTCAATAATATTACCTCGAAACACTACAAACCGTTCAGAAGTTGTGTTAAAAAGCTGTGATATAAAATAAACAACGGGAAATAAAATACAAGAAAATAAAGGAAAACACGAGCGACAGAACTAAATGACAACGTAATGCAGAATATAAATAAACAAGATGGCGGAACCCTATGTTTATTAGACGGTCTTATTTTGTATCGCTTATTCTCTCATATCATTACACTAGCTCTATTCAGAACGAGATTTGGTATTTGCGCAAGATCCATCCCATCTGGCGAGCACTATACCTTGCAGTAGTAGTATAACATGTCAATCGGCATCATATTCCATATGTACTTCATATAATATACGGGTCAGTATAAACATTGCATCTGTACAGTTTCTAAGTTGAATTTTGAATTCGGCGCGCCCTCGCGCATGTGCAATTGTAATACGACCTATGTCCTTCAAGGAGAATAGAAAGTACAGTTGTTACAAAAGGACATAGTAGTTACAATACTGTCGTTACCAAAGCACTCATGTGTTTGTTATTTTACCTCACTGTAATAGAACAATATAGAAACTAGAAATAATGTACATGCATTATTTACAACTACCATAGAAGCTACGTATTCATAACACCGTCACTTCCACAAAGGTGTATGGATGAGCCGTATACGGTGAAACACGTCTACATATGGTGGAGATGATGACATGAACACTTTTCTATATTGTTATTGCTTCTAAAACTTTTATTTTGTATTAAATATTACTTTACATTATTTGCTTTACAATAAATGACATAAACGTGCACTCGCACCATAACGTAACATAACATAATCCACACATAACCTAACCTCACTCTTCTCTTTTCCTCGTGTTCACGCTTCCTCAGTGTTGCCACCACAAATCCGTGGCGGTAAATTTAAAAAAAAAACCGAAAGTTACCGTAACAATACATAGGTATATCTAATTAAAAATTTTGTAGATATTTAGTTGAGCTGAGAACGCGTTGCTTATGCAATATTGTTCTTATTTAATTCCATTTTAATATTATATAATATAACACAATAATATACAGATAGTTGCTGTAAATATTTTAAGATTACATTGCATACCGTTAATATGTGCCGTGGAAATTTACAAAAACATACCAGAACCAGAAATAATTAAATTTCACAACGCTACTACCTAACGCTAACTATCATTTTTGAAATGTACACACAAAAAAAATTGTTGCGGAATTGAGGCAATTGTAATACTTTTCTTAGAAATTACCAGACAAATACGACGGTAACATTTGCATTAGGTTCTGAGTAGGTTAGTAACAATATATGCACTATTTTAGAACAATTTTAGCGTATTATCCAACAGCTTTATATAGATTTTGTTCCATCTGGACTCGCTGACTGTCAGATAGACGTCAGATATATGCGAATTGCACAATTTGTATGACGTATTTATTGCAATACATTGGTTGCGTTCAGGAGGGCCAACATGCTGAAGCGCTACAATAAAGCGCTGTACTAAAGCGCCATATATTACCTGGACGGTCAATAATGAAACCGTCGTACGTTCACCTACACAATTTTCAATTTTGACAACAGACCCACAACATAACCTATATCTGAAGGTATCGTATCACCCATGTGCTCGCTTTACTGGTGAATCGTGAATTACTCCAGAGCAGTAGGTACTTTATGATAATAGTTGAAAATTTGGGTAACTCGAAGGTCTAATTCTTTTTGTAGGTTGCAACAAACTATTACATTAAAATGGCTTTAAATCAACAGCTAGTACTTGCAGTATTTGATGATGATTTTGATTGTATATACTAATAAATAATGTTGTTGCAAATATTTTTTAATTTTAATTCTTCTTCAGGGTTTACATTTACTGTACATAACGTATCCTCAAACTTCAAAGTTATGGTTTTATAGCCGTCACCTTCCATTTTTCCGTATCACAAAAGTGGAAGACTTGGAGTATATAATGTAATAAGATAAACAAATGAAACGTCTGTTTGCGCTTTATTACAGCGCTGGATTGTAGCGTATAAATTTTCCGCCGGAAAAACTGGCGGTCGCTTCAAGAAAGCGCTGAGTATAATGACGTCACTAGTGCCCGTTCAGAGAGTTTTTACATCAAAGCGCTACAGCGCTGTGCCTACCTGAACGCAACCATTTACACAATGCCCATGCCTCTAATGTCCAACTGACAGTCAGCGAGTCTAGTTGTCTTACTGGAAGTGGATAGTTCCAAATCAAACTTTCGGTAGTATTTTTTATTACCTCTTTTCGTAGTTTCTCTTGGAATGAGGTTTGTAAAGGGTGCTAAAAATTTTGGCGTCTCTGGGTCAGTATTTACTCAACAAAGATTCTAGGGACGTAACAATGAAAACAGTACTTTCAGACGATTACCACAAATATTCCAATGATTGCATAGTGTTTGAATAAAGTACCTTTAAACGACCATTTTTAAACAACGGTTGTGTATATTCTTAACACAATTTGTCAAGAACGTTATTTGAAAATTTACAAGAATATTTCTTTCGGTGCACAAAGTAAAAGTTCTGAATAGTATTTGATGTGGTGTAACCTGCATGATAATTTAAGAAAAAGAGACACTTTCCATTTGATTGTAAACATAGTAATGTTCCATCGCAATGGAATTTTCTAAGGCGAACACCACAACAGCCTTTGTATTTTAAATAGTTTTTTTATCGTTATGTTTTCGTACCTAACACTTTCTCAATGAAAAGCGATAAATGTCAGTTGGGAATTTTCCTATTGCACATAGGTGTAATAAAAAAATAGTTATTATTTAACCGGTCAATTGTAAATGCTACGGCATATATATTACTTGTAATATAATGGAAATTTTTACCTATGCCGCAAGTGGATGGAACCGGTGTGAATTTAACATCCATAGACGTACGTCCCGTGCACTCGTACTAAAATATTAGGTACTATTCGTCCAATGGTTCTTTACCCATGACGTCATAAATTTTGTACATCTGAATTAAGTCAATACTTTAGTGTC
>JARFOC010009406.1:0-10909 GCA_031763485.1 Osmoderma eremita | reverse complement strand
CAATTAATTAATTAACCAATAACTCAGCCGCAACGCAAATTTCCATAGTTAGATCTAATCTTCACATTTTTTGTCGACTTTTGGGAATATGGTAGAATGTATATGCAGGGGGTCCACCGGAACCAGCAAAACTTTCAAAGTGGTCTATCAGAAAAAAAAGTTTGGGAGCCTCTGCTCTAGAACCATAGCTCATACTGTAGATTAAAAATAGGCAAACCGTCTACCACTTTCCCTCCAGTTTAGATCAAAGTATTTTTCCACATAAACCCAAGAATCATACTTTGTATGTATCATCATCAACTGACGCACAAGACTTCATTCGTAATTTCTTTTTACTTGCTTCACTTTTATAGCATTAGAAATCGTAGGCATTGCTCCATCGCCCATTGTTTAGTTAATAATAATATTCAATCATAATATCCCATAATCGTGAACCACTTTTAAATGACTCAACTGTGTTAACACTGCGATAAGAAATGCACTTACGCCAATCGGACTTGAACTTTTCCATCAGTGAGTTGCAATCAGAGTAATAATCATATGAAAAGCAATTTATTGACGGATTTATATTGATATTGTCAGAATGAAGTTATAAAATATCTTGACCTGATTTTCTTATTGTTCTAGTCGTAAATCGAACGTATTCGGCATAAATCCGATAATAATATCAATTTTATTTATAATATTAACAGAATCCATCTGCGGATATGCTAGAGGTGTTATCAAAAGAAATGTAAGCGATGGATTATTGCGACAGTTACTGTTAGAATTCATAGCGACGGCCGAATTGTGCGCCACTTGTTTTGAGCTTATTATAGGTGAGTGTTTGTTTCCCGGGTATATTTGTGTGTTTGAAAAGCCTATGCTTAAAGATGGCCCTGTCAGACGGCTCTTGATTTTTATATGATGATCAAGTAGTTGAGTGTTGAGTGGCCTACAGCAATTGTTGCGAGTAAGAATTGCTCAAATCTTGATGGTTGTGTGATTAAGAAACGTAACAACATTTATTAAAGTTATTTGCTTTTCTAATCTTTAACTGGCTTTCTTTTAAAATAGATTATTTAAAAGTCCAAAATTCGACTGTTGATTACAAATGGGAATGATTATCATCAGTATTTTGGAAATGGCGAAGTATAGAAAGTCCATTAAATAGGACAAAAGTAGTTTTTATTTTTCCCGATAGAACAAAAGCATATTCCTATTGCCACTCTATCATACTTTTCACTAGATCAGTTCTACGTCAGTCGCAGATAAAAGAAGAAATCTAATAACCCAGAATCAATCGTTGTACATTAGAATTTTTAGAAGGGCAAGAAAAAGAACTGAGTTGCCGTATTTTTCAACACAAAAATGTGCTCGAAAACGTGCATCACAAGTTCTCAGGGAATAATTTACTGTAAGGTAATCAAAAAGTCTTTAATTATTAAGTCATAACTCTTCCACTATGTAATGTTGGAGAGTCAAAATAGGAATTGTAGAAGCTTCCGAGAAGCTCAATACAATAGAAAAAAGAAATTTTTTCTAACTTTTGACGAAAATAATGCGCTTAATTCAATTAAAATTTAAAAATTACTAAAGGAGTTGATTGAAAAACTAAATATCTGTTTCCGATTTTACTAATTTCGGAAAAGCTGTTGTTTTATCTTAAAGTAATCGTCGAATAGTTCTATTAATTGCTAGGGTGTTTCTTCAATCACAAGTAGTTGTCATGGGTTTTCTCTTAAAAATAAATATTATTTCTTATTTGGTGTGTGAAAGCATAAATTTTTAGAAAAAATAACTACACTTGGGAGCAAAAGAATTGACTCAGACTGCACACTCGCAGTAAAATGTCCCTAACACAAAAGCCAAAACTTAAATTCCATTTCTGTTTTTAAAATCTTTAAGATCAAGATCATAGCTTCAAAATGACAGAAGGCCGGGAGAAAGATTTACACAATGCTGCATTGCAGAAAAGGTGGCTTTTGGAGGAGGTGCCTGTATGGTGTTGGCTGGCATTTCTATGGACGCAAAAACCGAGCTGGTTTTTATTGAAATTTGCGGCCGAGCAGGAGGTTTGACAGCGGTCCGATACATTGGAGAAATTCTAGAGAACCATGTCGTACCTTACGCCGGTTTTATTGGGGAAACCTTCATCCTGATGCAAGATAATGCCCGTCCACACAGTGCAGCTTCCACACTAACAAAAGTATTGATAAGGTTTTTCTCAAATTAAATTAAAAATGTCTCATTTAATTTTTCCTCGTCGTTCTTGAGTTTTAGCACCCTAACTTAACGCTATTTTTTTTTAAATAAGAAATGTAATTTAAAAGAATGAGCACTTGTTTTAAAGCTAAGATCTTAAATTTAAAGGTATTGACAGCAAAAATGGAATTTAAGTTTAAATTCTTGTGCCAGAGATGTTTTACTGTGAGTGTGCGGTCTGAGTCGATTCTTTTGCTCTCGAGTGTATTTCTCTCACAAAGATTTTTATTTCTTGAGTTGACTGTCGTATTTAACTATGAATAAAATAAGATTCGGCGAAATTTACTTCAGTGACTGTCCACAGATTCGCGAAAAAATATTTTAAGAATAACACCAATTTTCTTTCTCAATAAATGGCAACTGCAATTGCACGTACCTATTCTTTCTTTATAGTAGCCGACAATTATGGAGTATGGATATATGGACTCTTTCTCTTCATCCTCACAATTTGGTGGTCCTTCCAATGGGATAATGTCACAGCATGCCCATACTGTCCCATTGAAGACATATTCGAACGCAAAAGAAATATATTTGTCGGTCTCCTATTGATAGGAGCTCAAGTATTAGGAGGATTAGCTATCTATAGGTACATTCAAGTACTATGGTCGTTTGAACTTGTTGAAACCCATAAAAGCAGAGCGTTTGAAGAATGCACCACGGACTTACAGGTGAGTGTCATTTAATAAAGAATTTTGATTTTAATTGGTGCAGTATACAGTTTTTATTTTGCTTTTAAACTCATTTCATTTCAGGTGTCAGTAGTTCTCGGCGGAATTGTAGAAGGCATCGCAACATGCATTTATAGAGTCGTATCCAAAATCCTAGCAGAAACAAATACGAAAGTAGCAAACGTTTTAGATGCGTTTTTTGCAACTTCTCTAGTTGTGACAGGTAATTAGCAACAAGACAATTTTCTGTTAATTTGTAACGTGCAAATTCCTTTCGCAGCGTTTAATTATTCTGGCGGTTATATGAACCCTGCTCTGGCAACTTCTTTGAAATATGGTTGCAAGGGAAGTACTACTCCAGAACACATGTTGGTTTATTGGTTGGGACCAATGATAGGAGCCATCTTTTCTGTATTTGTGTTCAATTCCAAGCCCATACAAAACATTGTTAAATTTTTGACTGGAAAACGCGATTAACTGTGATTGTCAATTATGTCTTGTAGATAATAATAACTGCCTGCTGTTGGATTGTTTGTATGTGTTTGTAGTTGTTAATTTTATAGTTGAATTTGTTCTATTATCCACGGATCGAATTTAATATACGTGTCCAGGGATGAATTTCCCTTTTTAAACTCAAATAACTTGGTAACTGCGCATGTAGCAGGATCGAGCTAAGGACGTTGGACAGTGGATTGATCCGGATTATTTAGTAAAAATGGAGGGTTGGTCAGGTGAACATCGCGCGTTCAATATCGAGGTTTACTTTAAGAGTAAAGATTTTTACACGGTTGTAAATTCCAAGATTTTGTACGCGTTTCAATATTAGACAGGTGGAGGAGCCCCCAGCAAAAAAATTGTGAAATCGTGAGTGCAGAAGTTTAGACAAACATCGTTAGTCGTAAACGTCAAAGACAAACCACCTAACCGTCCAAGGAGAGCACCTGCCCCTGAGAGTATTGAGGTTGTGGATAGAGCGATCATACGAAATCCAAAGCATTCACTCCGCAAAATAGCACAAGTGTTGCATATGCGTAAATGACCTGTGCACACAATTTTGAAGAGGAATCACTTTTCAGGCTCCGTTAATAAGCAAAATTGTAGCCATTGGACACCAGAAAATCCAAGGCAAAAACATGAGAGGCTATTACATAGCCCAAAGGTGACGATGGTGTGCGATGTCAGTTGAGGGAATTATCCCTGCTTTTTTGAGAATGTAAGCGGCCTAGCCCTAGCATAAATAGTGATTGTTATTGCGCGTTGTTTCGGGACTTTTTGGTACCTCATCTAAAGGAATTTGATAGCTTTAACCAGAATAATAATCATAATACAGGGTAATAATACTCACGATATATGCCCAAGCAGCAAAATTCAAATTTGCCGCAATTATTTTTAGTAACTTCAATATTAAAGCATGAAATTACCTACAATTTCGTATTACATCAATGGATATTTTAGTATCTTTAAGTTGAAGTTACTAAAAATAATTGCGGCAAATTTGAATTGTGCTGCTTGGGTGGTTTCAGCAGGATGGCGCCACCGTACAAACAGCCAGAGAAATCATTACAAAATTATTGCCCGAAAAAGTCCTATCCCGCTTTAGCTGCGTTCGTTTATTTGTTGTGTTTCGCATACGCTTCTATTCGAGTGGCTTATATTCGAAGACCGAGGAGATTTGGTATTCTTACCTACCCCTCGTAAATGACCCTTCGAATTGACCTGGCAACAGGGTACTCGTATCAGTTGGCGGCTAAATGCGGCCGTGGGAGTATACATTTGAATAATTTAACATTTAGAAAACACATGTTTTACAGTAATATTATAAAAGTAAAATATTTTATTTAAACTAAGCAAATGTATTGCGTTTTCATATATTTATTTCCACTAAAAACAACATTATTTTTATTATACGTTCTATGTTTATATTTTGTTATCTATATATAAGTGCAAAACTACCGGTAGGTTTTTTAACGCTGATATGATTGAATATAATATGTAAAGAAATATAACTAATTTGAAGAATTTTCATATAAATTATAAATTCATGATTCTTAGTAACAGCTATGGAAATCATGGGTAATTTACAAAAGAAGAGTGGTCATCTCTCAATTAACTAAAAGGAAATAATGGTAGAAATTTTAATACTTTTACTTCAGTAATGCTCGTGATACATTTAAGAATATATTTAAAACATCCGACTCCGAATTTTTCGAACGATTAAAAAAGAAATCTATTAGCTCCGTTTGTAATAAACGAACGCAGCTTTTGTAGACCTAGTCCGGTCGGCTTGGGCCCCGGACCTCACCTCACTGCACTTCTTTTTGTGGGGATACCTCAAAAGCAGTTAAAAGAAAACATACGGGAAGAATTAATCGAATATTATTTGAGTTGTGTTCGGCAGTTTTGACCACATGAAGACGGTATTGCCAGAATGTTTTGATTGTTTTGATAATTTTCGAAACATAAAATCCGTATTTTCTCATAAATATATTTTTTTAATTTAAAGAGAATTTTTAATTAGTCTTCAAAAAGGGGAATCCATTCCTGGACACTGTAGAATCTGTTAATAAATAAATGATATAAAAACTATATTTACAACAAATCAGATGCGTGGATATGCTGTACAGTGTACATAACACACATAGATATGTACTTATTGTTAAAAAAAAACTGACACATAGTTCATGAGCTAATGTAACCTAAGAAATTTATATAAAAAATATAAGCCAATACTTCTTGCAAGAAGATCATTTAATATTTGTTCTTCTTATCACCAAAATGTTTCAAGAACTATAAAATACTACTGAGCGTTCAGTAATTTTCTTCTCACTTAAATAAATTTTACGCGGTTTTTGAGGTTAAGTAGGTACCAAAAGTTCGTAAAAGCGCATGGCAATTCTCACAGCTTGTTTTTTGTAATAGTTAAAAGTTTCTGCCAAATCAAAAATAAATGCAAAAAATGTCGATTTTCTGTTTTTAAAAATAACAAACGTCATCCAAAATTTTATTATTTTTAGGTAAATGTATTGGGGCAGTCTGTTTTTCTTCTTAATTAGAATCTTTCCAAATTGTTCATTGGGATTCAATTTTACTTCTTTTTTAGTTCAAGGATGGACTGATTATGAATCGGTTTAAAAGAAAAACAAAGCTCTAGCCTACTTCGATGCATTGAAGTTGGTATTGCCAAACTATTGGAATCCCATACAAATTTTATTCGATCTAAATAAAATGTAATATAATGTACCTAAAAAGACATTTGAAATATAAAAATACATGCATAAATATGACAATTGTTTTTTACTTAAATATATTTACTTACATACACCAAAACGCGAACGTAGTAACCACCCGAGTGTTTCGTTGCACAAAAATATTTCCAGACAGTGCGAGTTAAAGGAAAAATATAAACAGATACGCTTCTAGAGCCTTGATAGGCTGCAGGACATTTCCCTAATCCAAGAACTTTGGTTCCTGAAATCCAGGATCCTTGGTCTGGGCAACAAAGGTACTGTTCTTTCCGGCACCCAAGAGAAACCACGGACGTGTACGGTTATCAAAACAATAAAGGCTCATCCTGTGCCGAACTACTGCGGCAGGGATATTACGACTGTGCAAGTAGCATGGGATGTACAAGAGGACCAAACAGGGGATGAAACTACCCCCCTTGGGGTAGTTTCATCAGTTTATCTGCCCAGTGACGGAGCGGTTCCCTCCTGATTACTGCAGGAGCTGGTTGACTACTGTGACAGAGAAAACATAATGTGGGGCTAGTAAGTATTTCAATCAACATTACAAACTGACATGTCTCTGATGACGCATCAATGTCAAGGTGGATCTGTGGAACATAGAAGCGTTCAAATGCTCGAATATATGAACCCAAGAAAGACGGATAGGTCATCCTACGGAGAGCATTCGCGCCAACCTAGGAAGACTGAGCGCATGTGTGAGCCCCCAGGTTGATGATCTCCGCAGGCTGGCTGCCGGGGTGCGGTCGTCGAGTGTGGGCGCCTACGAGACCTCATCTAAGCCAAATCTAAGAAGAGTAAGACCCCATGGTGGAGTCAAGATCTCCCCAGATTGATAACCAAACTGAGAAAGCTTTTCAATAAAGCCAAAACAACCAGATCTGCAGAAGACTGGCAAGCCTATAAAATCCGAAATATAGGCAATTTAAGGAGGTTGGAGGGGCTATTGTGACTCCATCGAATCGAATACGACGGCCTCCCGACTTAAGAGAGTTCTGAGTAAAGATTCTAACTACCAACTTGGTCTGCTAAAACGAGAGGACGCCTCTTTTTCGTCGAACAGCCAAGATATTTATGGCCACCCATTTTCCGGACAATGTGGTGGCAGACGTACTAGTCTGGCAGGATCTACACCCTCCGCCTCCTACAGAGGATGACTAGATGGTGGCGGAGAGGGTGGTCGAAGAACCCTGGATTATTTGGGCAATTGCAAGTTTCCAACCATACAAGTCGGCCGGACTGGATGGGGTGTTCCCAGCCCTGCTGCAGTAAGGCATGGACACCCTGCTAGACCCATTGGTGACCTTCTTCAGAGGGTCCATCGCGGTGAATAAAAGTAGTGTTCATACCAAAGCCGGGACGCACAGCTTATGCGCTGGCCAAATCTTTCTGTCCCATAAGCCTGATCAGCTTTCTTCCGAAAACACTGGAAGGGCTGTGTGACCGACATATAAGAGAAGTGGCGTTGCTTCGAAACCGACTTCGTCTAAATCAACACGCGTACACTCCGGGTACATCCACCGACTCTGTGCTCCACTCTGTGGTATGGCGGATTGACGGGTCTTTGGGCAACAAAATGTCCGCCTTGGGTGTATTTCTAGATATAGAGGAAGCGTTTGATAAACCGTCTCTCAAGAGCATTGGTAGTGCCCTCAGCGACGTGGGATCGAGCCGATCCTGGTGGTTTGGCTACACCTCATACTGGCGCAGAGGGCAATATAATTAATGTGGGAGATACGAGGACCAGAGGGCTGGTGGACCGAGGCTGTCCCCAACGAAGGGATATCTTATATGGTAACGACTATATCGAGCTTTGCCGCACTAATGCGTCAACCTGTATTACTGAAATGAAAAAAGTTTAGGGACTCCACTAAAAATGTAAAAATAATAATACGAATATACTTAAATATCATATATTATAAATAAATCTAAATAAATGAAATTAATACATAATTAATACAGTGTTGGATGTTAATAAAAAAAAATGCAAGATAAATACTCAAGTATAAAATGGAATGCTTCGTAATACTTCAAAACATAGCGTATAGTATTTAAGTAAAGGGGCACGTAAATTATAAATAACAATAATCATAAATTTTACTCAAATATATAAAAAGAAAGCAAATTCCTTAAAACATTAGACAATAAAATAATGCGCAACTTTATAGCACTACAACTAAGGTTAATAAATGCAACATTTCAAAATTTTCCGCAATTCTTAAACCTTAACCAAAACTAGACGGCAGATTTAAAATAAATATTTCTTTTTAAAGTTGGCGTTAATTTTTATTGGCTAATGTCACTTTTAAATATGTATTCAGATATATACCGTCTAAGCTATTAAATGTATATATATAGTCAATAATATTTTTCTATAGTACAAAATCACCATTTCAAAACGAATGGTCATATTCCCTTTTCAGTCACCCTCTATCCACTGTTACATTTCTTTATAACTCTAGTGCCGATTTAAACAATTAAAGGATATTTATTATACTTTCTTATTAGATTCCACGATCACAATTATACCATTTGGAATGTGTCATTGCTGTTTATACCTAAATAAATTTCAACAGTTTAAATCTTCGACACTAATGGAATGCGTTAAGGAAAGTCATAATTGAAGTTACACATATAAAATATCGCAGAAAGTTTTCATTATTACAACTATTTAAATACCGGAAGTAAATTATCCTTTGTTATTTGCGGCTTCAATTATTTTAATAAGAAACATATACAAAGGATAAAATAAAAATTGATTACCCTAATAAAAAAAAAATAATACCATCAGATTCCCAGTAAAGAAACAAATGCAGACATAAATTAATAATAATTGTAACCAATTCCATAATCTTCGCTTTTTTATTCAATAATTATTTTCTTTAATTTTTTTAATAATTATTTACAAATAGAATGTAAGCTTTTACATTTTCTCATTTGGATATAAGTTATTTCTTTTGCAATAGTGCGAATTTTAATATTATTCTTCGTTGGCATTTGACTTCTAAATAGCGCGTAATTGGTTTTCAACCACAACTAGGTCCACTATAATTGCAAATATAAAGTCTTATTTGTAAAAATGTAAGAATAATGCAGCGCAGATGTTACAAAAACAACATCGTCACAAAATAGGTAATGATATGTTAGTTTTTTAGCAATGCGCACAAATTAGAATTGGAAAATATAAATAACTGAGCTGGCAATCTATAATTATAGACGAGATTACAAAAAATAACATTAAGGAGCTTGGGTTTCAATTATAAATTTTTGTAATGCATTTATGATTATTGAGTATTGATCAATACTCAGAGCAACCAGACAGGAAATTTGACATTATAATTACTTCGGAAATTAATATTTAAGTTATAATAATACAGGAAGTTTTTAATTAAATACCTTTTCAAAATGCGTTTAAATTAATATACTTTAGGGGTGCCCCAAATCGTGGCTTAATGTTATATACTCTAAGACGCATACATGAGGCGTACGTCAAATAAATAAATTACTATTTCAGAAACGATATTGATTTTGTTACATCCACACATTTATTTAACTTGAAAATTAACAAAACTTCGTAGATTAATATACGCAACTGCAAGCAGTCTTGGCGATTTAAACAATTCTAATCTCAATTTACGAGGAAGGGGAAAACGATAGCTTTGATTACCTAAACTCTTCTTCGATTAAACAATTTTTTTTTGGTACCACATTCCGTAATTGAAACGAAAAAAACAAAATGAAAGTAAACGACCTAAAATTCTACAGAATATTTTCAGTTGCCGCAATACTCACGTTTGCTAACCCAAAAGAAAACATTCCAAATTCGTTAACCGTACATTGCTCCTAACTCAACGGAAGGCAAAATATATTTTGTAGAATAGACTTGCTCGGTCTCATGTCGACCTGCAATATGCCATCGTCGTAATCTTCCAGGTCGGGCGGCGGAGGGGGTGGAAACATCGGAGGGGGATACCGAGGGAGTGGTGGTGGAGGGGGAAGATTATTCGGATGAAACTCACACGTTACGTTATGTCACACGCAATCTTCTAACGACATTAGTAGTGGATTCACGTATTCGAAGCCTTCGAACTCTGACTGGTCGATTTTCTCAATTACGCGCCTGTAATATAGAAATAGTATTAAGTTTCTAAATGTTGCTGGGGCGTTTGCTGGTACATATTTAATGTACTTACGGATCGTCCGGAGTTAAGTGCACTGGTTCGTCGGTAAATTCTGGAGGGAAGTTTGCTAGGTCCCTATCAGAGTCCAGCCGGGGTTTGTAAGGCGGTGGTACTTGTTTTTGTTCGAGCTGAAACAATGTATGATTAATATAGATTTATTGCCCAACAGGTACGACCTTTAAACAGGACAAAATTATACAGTAATACATACAAACATATATGTATATCAATTACACGGTGGTGTATATTATAATTACATTACAATTACAGAACAAAATAATTAACCCTGATAATAATGACTCCCGATAAAGATGTCACGATAGATTTCGTTGTACCGCATTAGATGTCGAGCATAGACCCTCCAACGTTAAAAAATTGTGACGTACAGTTTAAGAGGCATGGCGGCAAATACCGCTGAAACGATGTCGGGATCTCATCGATTCTATGCCGTGCAGATGTGAAGCAGTAATCAAAAATCACGGGTAGTAAGTAAAGAGAGCAAGGACTGTGGGGCAGCACAATAAACACACTGTTCGGATTACTCCTCCCGCACAAAGTATTAATTAATTCGGGA
>JARFOC010009395.1:0-10909 GCA_031763485.1 Osmoderma eremita | reverse complement strand
GACACCGCACATTCGTGTTTACACATTGGGAGGCAGCCAATGAATGCAATAAGCTGTCTACTATCCATGCTACGCATATAGGCTCTACGTTGAGCGTTAGGTCGTACAATTAGAAAGTGTGGCTAGTGTACATACATGCAAGTGAACTTAATATAAAGCTTTTAAAACCTTGAACAACCAGATGCATTTTAACCGTCAATTTGTTGAAGTTTATTGTATCAAAACGAACCTCTAATCATCCAATGATTTTTGCTTATTTATAGTTGATAATATTAATTATAATTGATGCGCTTGTGAATATAATTTGACATATCGCATTAATTGTTAAAAATTGCCAAAGAAAAAAAAATCCTCAAATGTTTCCAGGGCTAACAGCGATTTAATTTTAAATTTTCCAGGTCATCACCGCTAAATCTTAATTATTAGGACTTGCTGGAGCTCTAACTAATTCATTATATACCTGGTTGTAATTCATATATTAATATAATACCGTGCGAACTATTCATCATCATCATCGTCGCTTATTATTGCGACGTCTCGTGTATAAACGTGGAGGGGGAAGGCGGGACAATTATCATAAATATCACCTGGAAAATCCACTGCCGGTGTCGGGAAAACCCGGAAAAAATAAAATAAAAAGAGACTACGGAAAAATTTCGAGATGCCAGTAGGCGGAAACAGTTGAGAAACGACCCCGGGGCGAAGCAGGAGTTTCTACGCGCGCAGATATAACGTTTAACACGCTGCGGGGCTCTCCCCATCTGTCATCCGGATTTTTACCCATTTATATTTTCATTTTTATTCCATTCCTCCGCTTAAAGAGATGGGAAGCGCGCGGACGAGCAACGCGCTACGCGTGTGCTGCGGGCGTCCGAGACGCTGGGAGTAAGAGCGTGCTAGCGAAATTCGCTGGCGCTCTCGACTCTGTCAAGATGAGCGATCCTCCGGTTGCGTGGGAAAAAACGTCGGACTAGCTAAAGCGAAATCGGCTTTAATTTAGTGGGCTGTGCGCGGTAAAAAGAGGGCAAAGTGGAAAAAAAAAACTAGGAACGAGGATTTTTCTACGCAACTTTACCTCGTTCTCATTTCGTAGAAGTGTTGCCTTTTTATCCTTATTTTTATTTTTATTTTTACGGCGCTAGTAACTGGTTGAAGTAATGACTCCAACGTAGTTGAGAATATTTAGTTTCTCGCTGCGTCCAGTTTTACCTAAACATGTAATTAGAAAAAAAAATAGAGCATATAAACAAAAAATTACTAAATTCCCCATTACGAAAGGAAGGAAGAATTTCAACTACAAACATTCCATCCATCTATCTAACGTACGCCTGCTGTTTCCAATCTAATATTTGAACAGCTGATCTCTTCCAGCTGACTTTAACGATACGCTGCCTGGGGGGAATCTGAACGGCTTGACGACATCAAAGACGTACATCGGTGAAGACCGAGTATAAAGCAAAATAACTTGAACGCATCCCAGACGACTGCGGTCAAGCGTCTTAGAGGAAAACCGCCTCTTTCCCTCCAAGTGGAGTATACAGTTAGGTCATGCGTATATCCAATCGGAAAGGCTCGAACGATCCTGTCTGATGATGTATGAACGTGCACCGAGAAATCAATGAAACTGAACCCTTGTTCTCTGGACTAAAAGGATTCTGAGGTTTCCTTGTTGTTTGGACATTCTTCAGCAAGAACCAGTAATTTCCGCCAATGATACGAATTTCAGCATTAACAAATGCTAAAAATCTTGCTGCTTACTTCCTAAAGTGTTACCGATTATTAGAAATCAATCGTTAATACTATACACATCAAAATAATGAAGGGGACAAGATTTTTTTTGCTATAGATCGTCTCAACCCCCGAATGCAGCACAGAGCTTATGAAAATTCGATACACGGTTGCCAAATCGTCGAATCAGCTGTACATTATTACTTCCGGTTCCATTATTTATTGGGATTCTGACAGTTAAAATGCATATTTTGAGGAAAACAGTAATATATAAAAAAGCATCATTTTTTTATAAGAATCAATGAAAAAGCCCATAATTTTATTTATTTACTCAACATTAACGTAATTTACATTTCGAACATTTATTTAGGAATTTGGGTATTATACAATTTCCACTTTTAGCTGGAATCATACAAATCTCCATATAATACATTAATATTTAAGAAAGGAATAGCAATTACACACACACATATGTGTTGTGTCAACTTTTAGTCAGTCGGTGAGCCAGTTTGATCTTCAGATGATGACGAATCTGTTACATGAATAATAAATTCTTCAATGTCATCTCGCAAATTATCCATTATCCACATTTCCCTTTCAATATTTTGTACATGTTTGATGTGATTTTGCCAATTATCAACTGACACAATGCTATATGCTCTTCGAATTAATTCCTCCGTATCTTTTATCTTAAATGTGGTGTTATTAATTTGTATATAATTTTTAACTTGTGCCCATACTATTTCAATGGGATTTAACTCGCAGTGGTAAGGTGGTAATCGAAGAATTTCATAACATTTTTCGTTTGCAAGTTCGTCAATCCGGTTTTTATCATACTGCGGTTTAATCCGTGACACGCAAAACAGCAAGTCCGTTTTTAGCATATCGTCAGTGGTTGGTATTTGTTTCTCACGGAGCCAATCAATGATATTGTTTTTTCTCCATGCTGTCGTTGGGATTTTTTTCTAATTTTCTGCAGTGATAGGAAGCATTATCAAGAATAATCATTGACTTCTGCGGTATATTTGGAAGCAATTTCTTTAAAAAACCAATCCTCGTATGTGTCTGAATCCATCTCATGATAAACATCAGCAGTGTTTTTCTTGCAGAGATATGTATATTCAGCACCAGGAACAAATCCGTTATCATCACCAGCATGAACTAATGCAAAACGAGGTCCAAGCTCGGTTGATGATTTCAAACCAGTACTTAATCCTTGGATAATAGTTTGTCGAATATTATGAATTGTAGTGTCTGTCCAAGTTTTATTTACTGCATGCCCTGTATTCACCCATGATTTATCCGTATATATTATAGTTCGACCTGAAATAATTGAAGTTACAGAAATGTCAAATAGAAAGAACTAAATTGTACCTTCTTCTCTAAATTTCTTGATTTCTCGTAAGTATTTGTGCCTCTACCGAATAATGTCGTCTCGTTCGATGAGTATACTTTTACGTCCTACTTTTTTAAATTCGAAACCCATATCGTATAACAATCTATGTAAAGTTGCTTGAAGTTAGGGAGATCATCATTAACATTGACAGCAGCAGGAATTGCATGTAATGTAGGTGGCATATTCTGGATAAAAAACTATACACTTTACGTCGAATAGGTGCTTGCGTGTTCTCATCAAATGTTTGTAATCAGTCATTTAGTTGTATACCTGTCATTTTCTTGGGTTTTTTTTGACTTGATAATGAACCAGTTTGTTGCTCCTGTTTTATATTTTATATCGTACGCTCTGACCCAAAACTTTACTTGCTTCTTGAAAGGCAGCACTCACATTCATAGACCACTTGTTTATGAGTATGGCAAACAGGTGCAGAAAGATAGTCAGCAGTCGTGAAGGTCCCTCAGGGTACTGACATGGCACTGATTGTCACACGTTGTTGATTGTAATTTTTTTTACATTGTAAAAATTTATTAGTTTTGAAAATTATTCTTAAATAAACAGACATTTCTCATTAAGTATTGTTAACTGTTTCTAAAAGTAAACAAGTAATGATGGCCGACTTATGCCTTCACATACAACAAACAATTATTCAGCTACGTGGAGCAGAAATGCATTTCCTTGCTTGTCCCGTAGATTATTTTGATGTGTGTATCGTTAAGACGATATTCTAATCTTCAATTTTCATTCGAAATGAAACATTAAAAAAAAACAGCAAGTGGCTTTAAACCAGTTTGCTGCATTTGTAAGCGTACTATGCAGACTCTAATAACGCACATATGTAATAGTGGAATCCCGTATTTAGTTTAATACTTGACTGTCACCGCTTCCACAAATCCAGCGCTCTAATATAACTCGCCCAACTTCTGCATCCGGAGCCGAATTACGGTCCTTCCACATACAACTCAGTACTAATCCGGTTAAGTCGACTGCAAACTGATATCAGGAGATTACGATGGATTCCGCAGCACGACCACAAGGGGGCCAAACGCTATTCCCTCCCGCTTAGCGTCTTCAACGAGGACTTGGAACGATTTAGTTTGAAATATCGTTTCGTTGGACTGCGGAAATTTTATCTCCACTTCGTTGAGATATCAATTAAAACATCTGTTAAAAATCACACGGAAAAAGTTCAAATTTCCGCGCTTCTTTTGGTGTAGTTTCTTCATTGCAATAATAGGTGGCGCTAGAGTGTTTTTGACGTTTAGAAATCGCGCGAAATTTAATTTGGTTTATCCACATCTCGCAGATTAAATATCTGTTGAATTATCCCCCGTTTTAAATATTTCATCTTTAATCTGGCTAGATATCCGACGCTCTCAAAAGGACTAAATAAATATTTTTCTTTTCCTAACCGGGCCAATTTCGGCGCGCCAAACACCGAACGGGACTATATCAACTAAATTATGCCGTTTTATTTTGGCCCCGTTCGACGGGGTTTCCCCCGCACAACGCGATTCGATTTTGATGGGGTCCGAGAATCCGTCGGCCGCCCCCGGATAATATTCCCTTTCGTACGGTGTAAATATTTTATTTTAATTAAATCCGTGAAGAACCCGGAATTTCGCGGATTTAAAATTGAATCATATTTAAACCATGATACAAGAGGGTCTGTGTGTTGTATCAACGCAAGAAAGGAGGGATGATTAGTTTAATTCGTGGAAATTTCGTTTAATGGAACGAATGAAGTTAATGGAATGTGGTTAAAGCCAGAGTTGCAGTTAAGTTAAATTGCGTAACAGTTACAGGGTTGTATTGAAAGTTTGAAAATATGTCAAAGGATCATCATCCTATAAAACAAATTAAAAAAAAATCATATTTTTAAAATTGATTTAATTCGAAAATAGCAGGAACAAAATTGCTTGTAGCTTGGGTTGCGGACTTGACATGAGAAAGGGTCGATTGCATTAAATTTTAATGTAAAACCAGTAGCAGGTTCTTACGGTGAATGTCGAGATCCGAATGTTCGAATTGATTGCTTTAGGATGCAATCTAGGGAACACGGATCGAATCTCTATGTTGACGCTAAAGATATAGATGGCGGCACTTGTACTTTGTGATGATTGTCAAAATAATGCGCAAGTAGGCAATGAATACTGTGGAATAGATGATCACATAGGGTTTTACTAGTAGCTGTCCAACAAATAGTTTTCTGCAATTAGTACTGTAACCATACTTTTTATTTCATTAGTGCTGAAATAAGGTTTATTACAGCACTAGCTGCGTATTAGAAATGGGACTCCTTTTCATGTTTCAAAATTTTCATATCGCTTTTCATACAGTGTATAAGACTTCTCCGGAAGTAAATTAGTAACTGCATTTTCAGCAATTTGCCGTATTTCTGATGGAGTACATGAAAAACTTCTAGAACTCATTTTGAAATAATTCAACAATGAAATGTCAAATTAATTTGTCAATTCAATCTAATTGAATTTTACGCCAAACTAATGCGCATGTTACTAACCGCCACAAAATTTTCCATATATTATCAAATTTTTCTCTTTTTGTTTTCTCAAATAGGGAAGTTAAAAAACTAATTGCAAAAAATAGAATAAAAACACGTTTCCTAAGACATTAAAGCACTCAGTCATTAAGAAACTAGTTTTTTTAATATACTAATATCAAATTTGTAAACGTCAAATCGAATATTGACATTAATGTTTTAAACATAACCTTTCTTTCCTTTCAAAAATTAAAATAAATTCTATCCTTTTATATACACAATATAAATACATCCAGGGGGCGTGCACTAGTATACCTCTGGTGTAAACCAGGGGTTACTCGACCAGTAGAGGGCTCTGGGTGTAAAATTTTAGTCTGCATAGAGCATTTTAAATTTATATTACAATTTCTTTAATTGTTAATAATTCTTGTGGTTTTTACTTATTGTTTAATCATTATCGTTATTTTCATTATTATTGTCTATTTCGTCTGTAAATATTGACGTGTCCCGAATTAATTATTATTTTGTTTGCGCGCGTCGGGCTAAAAATGATGCATTGGTAGGTACCTCGCCCGACTGTACTTTTTAGCGTAATTATATTTCTAATGGCTACATTTTTGTTGAGTAGGCTAGATTAATGTTAGAGCGAATTGTTTTCCTTCAGAGTGTTCAGTCTATAAGTTGCCATTATAGAAGTCAGTACGTGAATAAAATTATTGTTAAAGCTGGTTGGTGCGTTATTGTGTTTGAAAAATAAGCGGATTTAACAATTTTATGCGGCAGGAGTAATCCGAGCAGTGTATTTGTGGTATTCCGTCTGGTAAGCAAAAAGGTAAATTCCAATTGTAAATATAACTTTCAGGAATGCGTTAGTCGAAACCGTCAATTCGTGTTTTTTGCGCAACTTGTGCGCTCACTTTCGGAACAGAATTATAGTTGGAAATAGAACATGTGCTACTTAAAAATTGCTACTTAAAAATTGAGTTGGTACTTATTTCATTATGAAACTAGTTTTTTAATAATACTATTAAGTGATTAAGAAAGTGTTTGATAAATCTAAAGTAATTTGTCACTCTTCATCATTTAGTAAATTTATTCCCTTTGAAAATGCCAAGATCGAACCCCGGTGCATAATTCCAGATTTCCCTCGCCAGAAGAAAAAAAAAATAGAGAAAGCATTCGATTTTCAAAGCGCTAGAATAAGCCCTTCGTAGATCTGGAAATTCTGTCAATCCCTAGCTAGTAGTTTTAGGCGATAATCCCGTGCGAGGGGGACACAAAGGAAAACGTACATTTCATCTCGACTTCGACCGATAGCAAACTTTTCCTCTTTATTCTTTTCCTCTTGTGTTATCGTTCGGGGAAAGGTCCCACTTCGCGTTCAATTACAAAATTCCCCAACTGCTATTGCGACTAGCTTTGTTGGAAAAATAAGACAAATACCGCGTCCAGGAATTTGCCGCTTTTGTTTTGTGCTCATTTCACGCTCGCGGTAAGGACTGTAAGGGGCAATGACGTTAACATTGGCGGTAAAATTTGAATGACCATTGTATTATTTTTGTCACTTTACAGTTATTTTTTTGGTTAATTGAAAATGCCAATCCAAAAGGCGTCTGTCTCACTATGAGGACTTTCCTAAATTTCTCTCCAGCATGAAATTGCTTCTATTACCGCTTTACGAACATCGTTCAACTATTCCACTATTTCCTACGAAGTCGACACGACCATCGACGACAGGTGCACCGGGCCGATAAGTTAAATTTAAAATCCCGTTCTTGAGGGTCCGAAGGACTTTCCAGTATATCCACATACCCCTAGTCGATATTGGGAATTATCTGCACTCTAAGCTCGAGAAGGGTGCATTTGCATCTATCTAGGGGTACATTAAGGGTTGGCATTAGGACGCAAAAGCACTGGGGATCGGTAATCTATTCTAATGTAGACGGGCGAAAAGAGAAGGTTTCGGATATGCGTGGCTGGTCGCGTATCTTGGTCGGTTACCACTTGGGAGCCACAAATGACATTTGCTTTGTTTGGTGTTATACTTTTCCGTTTTAATTCTTGCTGGTCGAGGGTGAATTTGATATACTATGTGGGAGATTCATAAAATGTCAGTGGTGGGTGTGGTGGCAATCGGTTCAAGTCATGGGATTAGATATCTAGAAAAAAATCATTGCATGGATTGATTTTGTCGTGGTTTATCGCTGGAACAAGTATCTAGGAACAACAATAATCAAACAGGAAATTACGAAACAGAAATCAATCAAGTAGAAAGTGATAGCGAATATATATGTAAAAGCCTCAACTGAGATGGTGGTGGCATCTGAATAGGTAAAAGTCAAGTGACAAATGTGTGAGAGGCAAAGAGAATTGGCAAAAGGCGAAAGGAAGGACCTCCTAGGAAAGGAATTTTTGACAATTGTTTTATTATTTAAATTGATGATAAACAACTGACTCTTCTCGCTTTCGCTACCTACTGTTTCTTCTAAAGTGTAAGGATATTTCGCATTAATTTCTTTTGTTTTCCAAAATAATGATAATCTTTCATCAAGTGCTGCATTTGTCACTACAGGGAGTAATGGAAGGTTTTCTATTAGCGCTTGAAATAGCGCACCCTGCAAGTATCCAATCAAAATGGGCGTTTTTGCAAAAGCGGTTGATTTAGTGTTGCTTTAATTTGACCAACACACATTAATCTCCAAAATAAATCAATGCTAGGAATAGAAACAAAGAATTTTGGGTCTGCAAGTCGAATATTTTTAGATATATTAAATGCAGATGAACTTATTGACATGGTAGGTAAATTGTTTATTTTATTTGATGTTTGATTGGTAGGCGTTGAATCTTGATTTTATGTGTATGAATATATACCGATCTATTTATTTGCGTTGATGCCTGATTTATTCCTAATACAGGGACAGGAAAAGATTCTTCTTCTTGTTTAATACCTAATCTATCGGCTAATGATTTTGTTATCAAGTTCGATTGAGAACCAGAATCTAGTAAAGCTCTACATTCTTGAGGATGCCCCTTAATGTCATTGATAAGAACCATTGCAGTTGAAGGAAGAGATTCAGGCGAATTGTGACAATCCATTGCATGATTGCTAACGGTAGAAGGCGGGGTAACTGCTGTTTCAGCAACATTTCTACTTGTAGAGTGCTCAATATGGAGTAAAGTGTTGTGCCTTCTCTGACATTTTTTGCATCGACTATTAGTGCATTCGTTGTTTTTGTGATTAATTTTTAAGCAATTTAGACACAATTTATGCGACTTAGCGCGAGCAACTCTGTGATCCACTGTTAATTGCTTAAAAGTGATGCATTGGTAGGCAAAATGGACATTTAATGTTATTTGACAAGAGACCATAGAAATTACCTTTAACAGTGTACTTAGTCGTTTTATTATTTCTGTTTATCGCTTCTAAAATTTAGCATCTATTTTCCAAAAAATGAAAGTAATTCTTGTAATGTTGGAATAGTTGAGGACGTTGGTAACGTATCTTCCCATTTTTCCATTGTGTTTGAATCAAATTTGTTTGTAACAATATATATGAGAAGATCATCCCAATGGTCCACAGGTCTACCAAGTGACTTGATACTTGAGTATGTTTTAAAATTCCATCTAATATTTGAGGTGATTGAGGGCCATTTGCCTTTAACATTAGGGGTAAATCATGTATACATTGTATATGTTGATGAATAATTAATCGTTTATTCTCGTAGCGACATTTTAACAGTGGTAATCGATTTTAAATGGTTTTTTGTTCTGGTAACTCCGGTGGTATACAGAAATTGATTTCTTCTTTGATTTCTTTCGATAATAACCAAGAGGGACTTTGCCACCAAAGTTGGGAAGTAATATGGTGAGGCAGGCAAATTATATCCGGCTCCAAGGACCATAAATATGTTGGGATAATTTATGACAATTGCTTAATTGTTCAAATTGATGTTAAACAACTGACTCCTCTCGCTTTCGTCACCCGTAGTTTGTAACGCTGTCTAGGTATGATAACTTCTTGTTTGGCGACGTTTACTTTGAATATTTTATATAAAAAGCACTATTGAATGAAATACTTGAATATATTCGGTCAGACAAAATGACACTTGTCACTTACAATAATAATCTAATATTTATTTATTAAAAAGCAAAAACATGCTTCCCGCGGTACTGGACAATCCCCAACACTAGAGAATAACTGACCCCAGCAAAACAAAATAAACAAGTTTTTGAAGTACAACCTTGATAGTATAAACAGATGGGATGTAGAAATAGGGTAAATATTAACGAGAAAGGGACTTACCTTGAGGGAAGCTGAAGCACTGATAAAATAGAAAAATGGAACGAAATATTGAAAAACACCTCAAGACTTAACAGTAAAATAGCATAAGGTTAAATATATAAAATATATGAAAAAAATACTGTAGGGATTAATATTATATTCCCCCTGGTTTCCCATCAGATCAGCAATAATAGCAGCTGAACGGACTTGAGTAATGCCTTTTATTTATCTCTTTATATCACCCTGCTGTATAATACTAGCCATTTTACATTACATATACATAGAAAGGAGATCAATTCCCGAGCAAATGGAAGTGAATCTCCATCCTTAGGGATTGTTGTTTATATCCCCCGGATTTTCTTCCGGACTACATACATAAGTACATCGGTTCCGGCAGTCTCTGAAGCTATTCTTCTGCCGTACCTGCCGCCTAACACTCACTTGCCTCTTTAAATAATTTCGCCAGAATCGAACCGGGAATTATTCATGATCCCTTTCGGTTTCAGTTTCACCGTAGGTACCTCCGATTCCGGGACGGCTTCCGTAATCCGCTACCGTCTTCACTCTCGCTGTAATGGTACACGGTCGGATGTTAGGTTATGTATTATTAAAGCATTAATTATTATCGATTGGTTCTTCTCGTCGTGTTCCCTTTGTATATATCTGCACCCCATGGTAAGCACAGAAGCGGGGGTTATTAAAATGCTATTATCTAAACGTCTTGGAAGCATTAAATATTCAATAAGTTGAAGAGGGCGCTACCTATATACACGTATATACATATATATTGCTGTGTTTCAAAATGCTAATAATATTATTTATTAATGAATTTTGAATAATAATAATAATTATAAACTTAGGTTCTGTTGTACATGTCAAATTGACACGAGCCTGGCATTTTCTGAAAAATTAATAATTGACAATTATTAAATTAATATTTTAATGACTTATTCAAAAATTGTAATTTATCTAAAATTATATCAAGAAACCTAAAGATGTGTTT